>JAPMOB010230761.1:0-84163 GCA_029875015.1 Lepomis gibbosus
CCCATAATTGCACCATAATTACATAGTCATTACACCATTATAGGATGTGAACTGAAGTGTAATGGCTTACAGTCACTACAGTACAAAGTATACAAGCAACTGTTGATGATCTCTCGAGTAAATGTTGTTTCTCTGTTGCATTATTTAGCACCCACAACTCCCTTTCAAACTTCAGATTTTCTATTTCTTCTACTTTAACTTTTACCTGTTACCGAGCTGTTATGATCACTCCCTGGTACCCAAGACAGGCGAACATTTCTCGGACTCTTAAGTTCAGATATCTCTAAATGTATGGGTGCATCAGGAACGTCTGCAACACAAAATTACAACACAAAATCAGTTGTTTAGTAGCAAATGTCAATGTAATACCCCAAACATCAATACCCAGGCATCCAAGTCACAATGCAGCACTGTGGACTAAATGATTTATATCACAGTCTATATTCTAAGTCCTTTTCAAAGAATATGTAATCAATAATTAATGATGATTCTATGCTATATTATTTACAAACCCTCTTACCCAGTACGGTGAGCAGTGCAGTAGCATTGTCCTCATCTAGGTTGGTTCTAGCAATGCATGTGTATATTCCCTGATCACTCAGGTTCACATTCATGATGTGCAGCATACCATCCGCCACAAAATATCTGAACATATAAGCGCATCAGTAAGTATATAGCTGAAATGTAAATTCAATCAATCAATCAATCAAGAAGAAAATAGTCAATGAGCAGATACCTACACTAAAGCTGCACAATCCTTAGCCATTGATTTTAACACTAGGGAAAGTTCAATTTTTTTCCCTGTACATCTCAGTCTGGATCAGCATCAATATGCACATAGTGTATATGTATATGCCAGATATGTATATATGTGCCTAACTGATGCATTTTTTAGATAACAAATAACCTAATAACCAGGCAAACAAAATTATAAAATCCTTGGCAGAGGTAATCAGTCAATTCATCAAGCAGACAAAAAAACAGCAAAATCCCCTGTCTTTGACCCTCTACTGATCAGGATAAGGAACAAAGCTTTTAGGGAGCTGTAATGCATTTTTCTTCCCTTGCATTAGCATAGAGATAAAGGCACCAAACAAAGCCATCTTAAACACAAGCCCACCTGAAAACTAATGGGAACACTATCAAAGCACAGCCACCTACCTGGAATTTTCCTCTGAGGAAAGTGGGATCTCCTCCCCATCCTTCCTCCATATCAACTCAAAGGTGCCCAGCAGGCTTTTATCATACTCTGCCTGGCACATCAACTGGGCTGTGGTCCCACTGATGATCTGTGCATCCTGAGGTGGATCTACTATTTTCGTGGGGTCTAAAAATAAGGGGGGAAAAGCCACAAACAAAAACATATATGTTAAACAGATAAGATAATGACTTGCTAGGCTTGAGCCAGAGAAAATATTATTATTCATAATTCCTGCATGCTTCAAATAAGATGTGAATATTTGACGTTGAGCCGAATTATTTACTTTGTAAATGAGTTTTTCTCAAAGTAAATGCCTCATGAGCAAAATGGGTAATAAAAGTGTAAATGTCTTGACATTGCTCATTAAATGTCCATGCTAATTTGCATTTATGAAATGTCCATGAAATATATTATAAATGTACAAAATATGTTCCACCACATTATTATATATGCTGCATAGTTTTATAACTTCAATGAAAGATAAATTTAAAGCCTAGAACTAAGTTTTTTATTGGCTTTTCATCACAAACCTGTTTCAGATGCCCTGATGGAGTCAGACCACGTATTTGTAACTACCTGATCATTCACAGCAGAGCTTGGCGAAAATAAAATAAAAAAGTTCCACCTTCCAGATCTCAAACTTGCAGGTTTGTATGTATCAGTCAAAAAACTTCTAGGCCACGTGTGGTTATAACACAACCCCACTTTTATTGACTTTAATGTTAAACTGTCAATTCACCTGAATAACAAAAACACGTTCCCCCACGCCTAGTCTAGCTAAGTAGAAACTGTTTAGCATTTGGGCGAACTGGCCTTCTAATGAATAATTGTGATACCTTTCACATGAAGCACAGCACTGATGGCTGACAAGCCCTCCGTGTTATAGGCATTACACTCATATTTCCCACTGTCATTTTTTTCTGCACTGATGATTTGCAACGATCCATTCTGGAGAGCAAAAGTCCGTTCCCCCTTGATGGTATCTGGAGACCCATCTTTGGTCCTAGGAAAGAAAGTTTGTGTGAGTGTTGGTACAACTTGTCCGACAGTAGAATTGCAAATCGTAGGTTGCCAGTTAAGGTGCCACATCCGCTATATCCATTCATCAATCGTCAACAGCTTATCCTGCGTACCAGGTCGCAGGAGACGCTGGAGCCAATCCCAGCTGGCGTTGGGCAAAAAGTGGGGTACATACTGGACAAGTTTATCTTGTCTATTTAATTTTTGTGAGTCCAGGTGAAGATTTGTCTTCTGTCCATATTATATTCAGTATTTTTTCCTTTCCTTGAATTTCAATTGAAATACATAAACATTTGTAAGCTGGGATTGGCTCCAGCCCCCCGCGACCCTGTGCGCAGGATAAGCGGTTGACGATGGATGGATGGATGGATAAATAAACATTCTTACTATACAAAATAAACACTGAACTAAAGCTTCTGGTTTCGGATTACTCAGGCAGGTTTGAGTTACAGCAAAAAACAAGTTATGCTTAAGATTGTTGAATTTAAGTGGAATACCATCTAATAGAATCTGAAGAACTATCCTAATATTGTGAAGGTCTTTGTAACGTTGAGTGTTGTGTCATAGACTGTCTGAGATCCTATTACCCTTTTCGTAGAAATGTAGCACAGCAGCAGTGGTGCTTGATACGATTTAATTAGCCTGATTTCAAGGAATGGAAGAGGATTATCTCATTAAACAGAAATAAGTGTCAACATCAGACTATGTCATGCAGACACCTGAAGCAGTGTGGGATTAATAGCATGACTCACTGCTGTGATACAATATGTGCTCTGGTTCATTCTCTAGACTACAGCACAGACAGCTGCAAACTGCGCAGAACTGACTCTGACAGTGATTTAAACGCATGTCTAAAACCACAGTTACCTGAAGAAAACATATCACACTTAACGAAGGGGGTGACATTCTCCTGTCTGCAATACGTGGGACAAAATGTGTGAAAATGTTCTGCGAAACTAATACCTATTCTCCCTGGTAATCACTTACCAACTGATGGAGGGTGGTGGAGAGCTGAAAACACTGCAGCCAATGATGATGTCCCCTCCCAGTATTATAGCATACTTTTGATAGTCCCTTGTCAGTATCTGAGGAGCCATATCTGAGAGCAAGCGGAAGGAGGAAAGATTACAGCTGCTTAAATGTCAAGTTACTGCCCATGAGAATTTTTTCTACAAGAAAAACGGCCAGAAGTAGAGATGACTGAAAATACAGATATAATTCAGACGCGCAGGCACAAGCATCATAACCTCTTGAAGCACTTCAACATTTTTACAGTGAGCCGAGATAAAAAAAACCAAACTAGAACATAAACTTGCTCGATGATATGTGCATGTAGTTCGTTCCAAATATCTATAATACTAATGGTTTTAGTAGTTATGTTATGAGCTGAAATGATTAGTCAGTCAATCAATGAATCGACAGAAAATTAATAGGCAGCCATTTTGATAATTAATTAACAAAGTAATTCATTTAATAACAATGTTTTGTTAATTCCAACTTTTAGAAAGTGAATTTTGGCTGGTTTTCTTAGTTTTCTTAGATAGTAAAAGCAAAATCTTTGAATTTTGGACCATCGATAAGACAAAAGAAGTTAAATATGTAAACTTATGCTCTGGGAAATTGTGATAGGCCTTTTTTGTACTTAATAATAAAAATTGATAATTGATAATCACAAAGAAAAGAAAGCTTCTACCCAACTACCCTTAATTACTACTGCAGTAGATGTTCATTTATGTTAGAACACTGATCATTTTTCAGAAACATGGATGAAAAGAATTAGATATTGCATTGAATTACAGAAGCTAGTAGAACAGAAGCTAGCCAGGAGGGGGCACTCTCAGTATGGACTCTTTATCAGGTACACCCCCACTGAAGTTAACGTCTACTCCTCCAGACGGTGACTCACATACATTAAGCATACAGTACACAGACCTGCTAACAAGTGATATTGAACTGAGTGTTAAAATGGAAATAAGTGAGTGCAAAATACTTGAGCTATAATCTGAGAGGGGACTGACTGCCTGGCATTTTTGTTCAAGGTTGTATATTTAATAGCGGTGGATGTGACTCAGGAGGCAGAGCAGGTCATCCACCAATCACAAGCTTGGCGGTTGGATCCCCTGCTTCTCCTGTCCACGTGTTGAAGACACTGAACCCTGAAAGTGCAGGCCAGTGCCTTGAATGGTTGCTCACTGTCACTGTGTGTGTGTGTGTGTGTGTGTGTGTGTGTGTGTGTGTGTGTGTGTGTGTGTGTGTGGATGGGTGAATGAGAGGCAAATTGTAAAGTGCTTTGGATGAAAGCGCTATATAAATGCAGCCATATACCATATATCTTTTAAGGAATATTGCAACAACTATAAGATCCAGTTGTACTTCACGCTGGGGGAGAAAACTCCTCATTCGTAATACAAACATGCAGAGCTACAGTACATCTGTCAGCCAATAAGAAGTTGAAGTTTCAGTAAGAAAGGGAGTAAAAATTGAGCGATTGATGAGTAGGGCTTCAACTAATGATTATTTTTCTTACTGATTAATCTGCTGTTTTTTTTCACTATTAATTGACTAATAGTTTAGTCTATAAAATGTCAAAAAATTCCCCAGAGTTCAAAAGACATCTTCAAATTGCTTCTTTGGTCCAAACAACAGTCCAAAACCCAAAGATTATTCATTTACTATCATAAACAACAAAGAAAAACAGCAAATCTTTACTTTTAAGAAGCTGGAACCAGCAAATGTTTGACATTTTCTGCTTAAAAAATGACTGAAACTATTAACTGATTATCAAAATGTTTTCTTCTTTCGATCAACTAATCGATTAATTGACTATTGTCGCAGCTCTATAGAAGAGTGGAAGAATGTTGCAAATAGGGTGCATCTACTATAAATCCTGTCCAGTCATTGTCTGTCATAGCGTAATGGGAATTCCATGAGTACCATCTCCAAACACAGTCATGTAATTGATGTTACTCACTGAGGGCCTCTGGTTTACCTGGTCAGTGGGAGGCAAATGTGTGTGATGCTTTATGATGTGTCCAGGGGGGTCATGTCTTTTCTTGTTTTACAACGTGTACCTGGCTGTACTAGGGCTGAATGTCTTTCAGTAGATTTAGATTGAGTGTCTTCCAGTGGACCTCTGAAAGACAGCATGTCCCAGTGGTAACATAGTGCTGACCCTGAGATTAGAATAAAAGCTGCATGTGCTGAAACACTGGAGCTCACTTGGACGATACTCTTAAGCGTGTGTCCCAGTGGGTTCCTTCTGCAGATAAAATTCTCAAAAAGACAAGTGTTTTGCCTAAGCTGTTTATTTGAAAACTCAAATTGGCATCATAATTTTGGTGTTGTCGGCAGGATCATACACGTGAGAAGACTTCGGAACTGAAGATAAAACCGTCCACGGCTGGAGTCTGGGACTCAAACCTCCCCTCCAAACTGTGGGTGAGACATTGAGGGCCCGACGCCTGAGTGTCCGAGGCTCGTTCACCACTGTGATCCATAAGAACCTGATGGCTGGCAACACTCTCTTTTTGGTGAGTAGGCTATTCAAGTGAAATGATTCTCGCTACCAAACAGGGTGTGCATGACAGACGTGTCAGAAGGTTGGGCCTGGGGCCGCTGTGTGAATCGACAAAGCTTTGGTGTAAAAGTATTTTAGTCAGGAAATCACTATGTTGTGTTCTCTTTTGGGTCTGGGACCCACAATAAAAAGAAAGGTGTGTGAGTCACAGGAGTCACTACAAAATTTAAATAAAAAGGGTTTTTACAGGGGATGGTATTCTAAGGGAATACAAAGTAGATACACAGTATTGTTGAATGCTGAATGTGTTTACTGCAGATGTATGACTGAATTGCAAGTGAAACATGTGAATGTTGAACAAAGGCTTTTGTAAACAGAATTTTAAAAAAAAAATCAGTATAAAAGCTTTTCCATAATAGAATAGAATAGAAAGAGTTATTAGAGAAAAATTCAAAATTACAAATCTGTTCTGTACAGAACAATCTTTTCCCAAGCAGACAGCTTCAAGGTCCTTAAAAGTGTAACACAAAACAAACCTCCCAAAATTTAAAACAAAATGAGATTTTGGTTAAATTAATTTTAAAGTTAAATGCCTGAAGAGAAGAGTGATATTTTTATTACATTTGGGTAATTTGGGATTTAAGAACTAAACAAAGAACATGGGTTTAACTAACAGCAAAAAGGAACGAGATCCCCCGATATCTCCAGTAATGGAGTTAATATAGTTAATATTAACTACATGATTAACAACTATGGCAACCAAAGCACTGACCAAAAGAGGACTGGAAAGTGTGGCTTTCCATTAACAGTCAGCTTCGGTCTCAGACAATTAGAAACTTTAAAGAGTAGGTGAAACAAAAAAATAACATGAAAAGAGACAACCTAGAACAGACTGGACAGCATATACAGATTGTTTAAAGGACGCACTTCTCAGGGACAGGGAAAGGCAGTATAATGTCACCTTTGGCAAACGCCTCTAGGATGATAATGGGTCATTAGAAAGTTTGGGATCAGATAAAACAAGGTTTGAAGAAGGAATGAACCACCTCAAAATCTGAAGGAACTGTAAAATGCTAGTGAGCCCACATAAATTACACAACATTTCCCAGACTCAGGGTGTACCTGATAAAGTTGCCACTGTTTACTATGTCTTCGCTGGTTGTGCAGGACTGTAATACTCACTCATGATCATGATGTTAATGTTTGCCAGAATACTGCCATGGCTGTTGGAGGCTTCACACTGGTAGACAGCACTGTCCTCTGGCCTGGCGTTATGGATCACCACAGTATCATCAAGCACTCGTCTGTCGCTGGATGGGTCATCTGACAGCAACATAAAGACAAAGAAACATAACATCAAAATCAATTTACAATTACTACACCAAATTTTAATATGTTTTTTCAGGCTAACACTAATTTCAATATTAGGTGAAACGATTAGTTGACTAATCAATCAAAAGAAAACTGGAAGACATTCTGATAATCAATAAACTATGTAAAGTACTTTTTCAAGCAAAAATGACAAACACTCTCTGGTTCTAGTTTCTTAAATGTGAATATTTGCTGCTTTTTTGAGTTTTGTAACAATATAAACTGAATATCTTTGGCTGTTAGTAGGAAGAAAATGGATGGAAATTTTTAACTTTTCTGACATTTTATAGACCAAAAAATTAATCAGTTAATAAAAAAAAATTTGTCAGATTAACCCGTACTGAAAATACTCATTAAAAACATGTATGTCAGCCAATATTTCTTACACATAAAACATAAAAAAAGACCCAAAGACATCTACTGAGGCAGGACATTTTACAGCTGAACAAAAAACTACAGCTTATGTGTAAATATAAGGTTTGATGGTAAATTTGGAAAAGCAAATTTCACTGTAGATGAAATCATTTTGAAATGATAATTTTTAAGAAATATAATTGTATGAATAGATAAAATCCTTGAAAACATTTACAGTATGGACTACAGTTTCTTTTTGCATACTGTCACAAAAATATACTCCGACTCCAGTATACCTATCTTAAGCCAATATCAACCCCTAACCTCTAGTCTACACCACTACACCACTCCTGCAGTATTGTGTTGCATTTCCAGCTGAGACATTTAACAATAATCAAAATGAATCATTCTTTCCCAGACATTTTTGCAGAAAGACATTTTTGGTTACATTTTCTTTTATGTACTAGTGATAATCAGTGAAGAGAACGACAACGACTTTTACTTTTAATGGCACCCGTGTATACTTCAATTCAGAGTAGTCTGTGTTCTAAATTCTGAAAATATACAAATTATTCTCAAGAAATCTAGTTTGTCTCATGAACTTTGAAAAACCCAATAGCAGCTACTTGTGAACTTGAACTCAGGGTTGTGAGGTCAAAGTTTGATGTAGCTGCTCGCTGCACTGTCCCCTTGCCCTTTATGGTAGCTGTATAAAGCTACAGCTAGAATTATCCCCACTCACCTCTGAAAACTTCTCCATTCTTCCTCCATGTTATGTCTGGCGGTGGCTTTCCACTGACCGAGCACTTGATGTGAACATCAGACCCGATCACAGTCAGCTGGCTCTGAGGAGGCTCTGTCAGCCACTTTGGCGGCTCTGGGAGATGTTAAGAAGAGCTGCGTTGGTCTGAGTCAAAACAACTGTCACCCCTGTGTCAACAGCGTTCTCTTTGAAACAAAAACAAAATCACCCCCACACATTCATGCATAATTAGCTCTTGATGTTAACCCACCTTCTACTATTACATCAAAGTAGTGGACAGCCTCTCCAGCAGAGTTTTTGGCTGTACACATGTATTTCCCGCCATCACTCTCTTCTATAGCAGATATGCTCAATATCTTCCCAAAGTTGTTCAGCTGTGCCCGTAGAGGAAGCCTGTCTCCCAATTTCATCCATTCCATCTTCGGAGTGGGACTTCGACATGAAACAAAAACATGTTATGAGCTGAAATGGCAGATAAATATAATAATAGATTATTTTTAGTTATAATGTGATTGCAGTTGGGATGAAACAGCATGTATACATACTATCCATGCGGAATGCACTCAAGCTGCAGGTCCTCTCTCTTCAACAGCACCTTCTCTGTCTGAACACCAGAGGGCAGCAGCAGGCCAGGCATTCTCACTGGTGGGGCTTCAGCTGCTTTGAACATAAAGAACAGTCTTTCTCAGTCATTTGTACAAATTTTATCAATGGTCATACAATCAACACACAAGATTATAGTCAATCTGCAGCCTTTTGCAACATACTAGACCTAACTATGTGGCCTCTTTGCATGACACTTGTTCTGATTTATAGTGGGAAGGCTTTGAAGTGTGAACATCACTTACGGGCACTGCTGTCAGCAGATTCATTGTCAGGTTTCACTGAAATGGAAACAGAACACTGTGAGAATAACACTGGCAGTGGTAATGATTGTCTTCACCGACATGTATTGCTCAATCCAGTGTCACAGCAGAGCATAAACATGACAAGGCAAGCCCTGCTTCTTGGTATGCAGTGGAGGAAGATTTAAAATATGGACCTGGAATATGCAAATGTTTTCTTGTCACACTTCTGAAATAGTGCCAAAATGGGCTGTACTGATCTGTCACATTCTTTGTCTCAGAGATCTTGTCTTTGACATCAGGTTAAAATACAGTATTTCAGTTAAAGCTACACAGACTACTTGCTATAAACCTACAGCTCTTGACAGTGACACCCATAGGGTTTTTCTGGACGATGGTGCGTATTCTGGGGAAGGCAGCATAGCAACAGTAGTCCGCACGATTGTCTTTCTGTAAGGCATGAGAGAAGTACAGGTTGCCGTCAGTTCCCACGGAAACCCTCTCATCCTGCTCAATGTGCTCGAGACCTGGAAAAGAGCATGTTTGTATTAATGATATGCTATCAATGTAGACAGTGTTTGTGCATAATGTCAGCCTATATTTTTGCGATTCACTTTGAATGGTAAGAAAGCACACATTGGATAGAACCAGGTGTAGCAACAACCTCATAATGAGACACATGATAACAAATTGCAACAAAGCGTAGCTTCATAAACGCCAGCCATTAATGGAAATGCCCTAAAGAGTTCCCTTGTATAGAACTCATACCGTAAGTGCACTGTGACAGCATTTTTGGTTTACATAGACGTTATTTAAGCTACGGGTCAGTGACGCTCTGTGTCACTCCTCGGTCAGCCCATTCACAGCGCTTCACAGCTTCATTTATGACATAGCCTTAAGTCATTGGTTGTTTAGTCAATGTTTAAAGCAAACTAATAAAAAACAAGAAATTCCCAGTAAGCAGCAACAACAGTCAGGTGCTGGTAGGTTGTTGGATGGCAATAAAAAATCAAAGACAAGTCACTGCACACTGAAATGACTTCACTATGTTCACTATGTTTGTTATGTACAACGCGTTTCGCCTATTGCTTCAGGTTCACACAGTGAAATTGCACATGACCAGTAATCCCACATTTTTCCTATTACATTTTTAGTATTTTTAAATTTTTATAACATCAACATTGTGCACAAAATACTATAATACACACGACATACGTGTTTAATATAAAAAAAATAAAACAACATAATCACAAGAATAATATCATATCACATAAGTGCATTAACAGACTATTATAAAGCTCACTGACAAGGAACTATTAAGTGCCTTAGGCCAGATAACATGTAGGTCCTACCTTTGTCCTTTTAACACTGTACGGAAAGTGCAGGGGACCCAGTATCCCTGCCTTCCCCTTAAGGTGAAAATCACCTCAGAGACCAATGTTTATATAATAATCATCACAAGAAAGAACTTAAATCCTGTCTCATTAAGTCCATGAGGCTCAATCGTGTTCAATTCATGAATCCACAAAGCTTCCCTTCTTTAAAAGTTAGTTAATCAGATTACCTGCTCTTGGACTGGGTCTCACTCTTTCAATAACAATAAATTTAAACAAGGTAGCTGACCCGTGGTTTCTCTCTTTATAATGTCTAGCAATGGCGTAATCCATGTTCCCATACCTAATGGCCTTATCCTCTGCCACTCTCAATTTTGTGATTCCGTTTAGTTTGGCCCACATACGTTAAGCCACATGGACATTTAAAATATAGACGACATGAATCACCAGACAATTAATGAATTCTTTAATATTAGATTTCTTTTCTGAATGCGGGTGCTTAAATGTTTTTGTGTCAAATATGTTTGGACAATGTGCACATTTGCCACATCTGTAGTTCCCATAAAGCCGTAGCGAAAGCCAGTCAGTTTGTGTGGGTTACTGTATCTATACATGGAACTGACAAGTGTCTCTGACATTTCTGCCTCTCCTGACGCAAAAACAGGGTCTAGCAGCTGATAAATGGTTTAAATTAGGGTAACATTGTAAGATGTTCCAATGTCAATTTTGATCCTTTTAACTTGTGTAGAGATGGTACAATATTGCAAGACAAAGGTTATTCTGCATACCCATAGTCTAAACCAGACAGACATTTTTTAAGCCTTTACTTGATAATCCTGTTCTTCACTACATATTCTTCTCAATCTCAAACTATCCATATGGTATTTTACTAATCATGTGGTGAGGATGGCAACTAGTGGCATGTAAAATAGTATTTCTGTCAATTTCTTTTCAATAGATAGAAAAGATAGATTTCCAATTGTGTGTTTTCATTAACTGTGATCAAAAGATCCAGAAATTGGACATTTTTTAGGACTATATTCCAGTGTGAAATGCAAAGATGAATAAGTATTGTTATTGTAGTCACGATATACCCTAAGTTCATCCTCAGAAACATTTTTTCATAATAAATATAGTATTATATAAGTTATTTCAGTGTTTTTTTCAGTGGCTTGTCTTTGATTTTTCATAAAAACATGTTTGGTTCTGACTCATTACATGGAATGACATTATGTTACATGGAACTTGAGGAAAAAATAGTTCACTAATTCAAAAAAATATTTTCCCAACTCATGCACATAGACTTCACGCAGACAGCCCGATGTTCTGCAACAGAGTGAAGCCACATATCATCACGATTTTCTTTGATGTGTACATATTTTTAAGACACGCTACTGTGTATCCTGTATCATGTTCGATGATAACAAATGTGTCAAACTAAGACTAAGAGTAGAAAACAAAGATTTAAAACTAACTTTAAAACAAGTGTTTTCAACCTTTCCCATGCCTCTGGGCAAACTCATATATTTTACTTTCTGACATCAGTCGGGTTTGTTGGAGGAGGCTGAGGAGCTCTCAAGGGGTTGGACAGAAAACTCTGTATTGACAAAGCACTTCAGACAGAACTGAGGTTGCTTTTTACACAGTCAGTGACTTTTTTGACAGTGGTGGGAAGAAGGGCTCTGGTATGAGGTAAACTTGTGGGCCCCAAGTGTGTACCTTTCCTTAACTGTCCTTACTGTCACTGCTAACTTCACTGATGGCCAGTTGAGGGTGAGGACAGCCAGAGGACATGCCTCTTCCCAGGCACATGGTGCTGCCAGCTTATTCTTTTCATCTGTAGGAAACTTCAGCAAGGTGTGACGCAGACAGACCTTCACACTATCCCAGCCTAGAACCCTCTGCACAACACTAGCGCAGTAACATGGACGTAATCCCTTACCGACTTCTCACTCATGCTTTGAACAAAGTACTTGTTTGTCTTATAGCTTCTGAAACACTCCATCCTGCATTCAACAAGTTTTTTTAATTTTCGAAAAACAGTCAATCACACCCATGTTGTGCCAAGTATTGGCCAGGTATGCAGAGAAAAAGAAGCCAGGATTTAAACTTCCATCTCATGCTCTCTTTTTCCTTTTTGACACTTGTCATGTATACACACAAGTTTTTTCCTTGTCCAAAAGTGTGCAACATTATCACTATTTGTACAATTCATGGCATGTCAACCCTATCAGTGACGGCAGGCTTTTCAACCCACAGGTATAAACACTTCACATAGCCTTGCGCCACACTTCACTGGAACACACAATCGATCAAGGCAGATGTACCCACTAACCAAGGATTGAAGCGAGACGAAGGCAGTGGTGGGCGACCGTTTTGTCGCTTCTACCCATGCACCATCAACGTAACAAAAGTGAAACACAACTGAACAGGATGCAGTGGCTTGAAGAGTTTTAGTTGACGAACATTAGCTACTGGGCGGAGTCAACCATTGAACATATCAACCATATAAATTCTAAGCACATACAGTTGCCTCTTGGCTTACCAATAGTCATCCAGTGGATCATACGTGGGGCCACACCTTCTGGAGGGTCACAGTGCAGTGTGAATGGCTCTCCCTCCTTAACCTCAATGGGGGCAATTGCCTCCTTGGGAAACTTGGGGATACCTAATCAAAAATAACAGACATTAAAGAAGATGAAAACCTCATTGTGATAAGTTGAAAAGTAAATGCCCACATATATGGTGACTTTGAAAAGCATTGGACAGAAATACCATCACATAGATGAACTTCTTAAAGACTACTCACTCGGAACTATCAGTTCAATCTCCTCCGTCATGGCAGTGCCCAGCTTGTTGGAAGCGAAGCATTGGTATCTACCCTTAAACTGGACAAGGTGCTTGTTGTGAAGCACAAAAGTGCCATCTGTGTGGTCTGTTTTGTTTGTCGTGACGTGTGGAGGGATAAAATCTTTTCCATCTTTTGTCCATCTATATCTATTGGAGCAAAATATACAGCAGGTTTTCTTAATAATTCACTTATATACTGAAAGCGTTGTATAACTGATGAAAGATATGATCTTTTGTCCCAGATCATCTTAATCAGTGATGGTATTTGGGTTTGTTGATCTCACTTACTCTGGAGGTGGGTTGCCCCTGGCTTCACACCTGATAGTTATGGTGTTGTCATAAGGAAGAGCAACAACGGGACCAGATGTGTGAGTTATTATGGTTGGAGGCTGCTCCACTACAATATGAAGACACACACCCACAGAATGATCACACAAAAAAAGTTAAATGTAAACATTGGTGATTACATTTTTGTTACAAGATTACACTGCAAAAACTTTCCTGATAGTTTAGTTACATGGCAAAGTTGTATGCCAACAACAACACTGCATAATCTGGACAAAAAAGGTGCCTTAGATAGACACTGAACTAAAATAGCACTCCAGGACTTGATTGCAAAGCATTCTTAGTCCTAAACAAAGAAGCCTCTGTTGCACACTTGACTTAAACAATTTACTTTAAGGTGTTATTTCATTATGTCATAATTATAAAATGCTCCTAACATTAGTAGCTAAGTAGTGATTAATTAAGCATGGCCTTAATCAGTATTATGACAATCCTACCTTCCAGAGGGATATCAAGGCCTGCTGACCTGGAGGTCAAAGCCAACAGCAGAGCAAGCTGCAGGCTCCCCACCAACCTCATCACCCTCAACTGGTTAATGGAGACAGTAGAGATCAGGAGAAGTTGTTGATTCAGATCAAGTGGCGTCACTTGGAAGTGGTAAAGCACAGAGGACCTGGAAGATTCAGAATAAGATCAAAATACATGGTTATAAGTTGACGAATTAAATTGAAAAAAGATAGCATATTGCCAGATAGCAGATACATATCATAAAATCTGACAGCATATAAACCTATCAAACCCATTTACAATAATAATAACCACTTAAAACATATTAAATAGATACATTCTGTTCTGTTAATTTCAGTAAATGTTGATCACATAAAGGGCATTTACTGAATTCTTTTGAAAGCTTAGCACTCAAAGGATTTCTGGTCATAAAGGAGTAGTAGAGACTTAATAACAGCAGCAGACTAAATCATTTCAAATTAAATATCTAAGATCCTTCATGTGTTACTTTACATATCTGCCATTTCCACATTAAATACCTTTGGTATTTAAAAAAGGCATTTCAAGTTCTTTAACAAGGCCCATTTAAAGAACCGGTGCTTAATTTATTTCATATAAACAGTAGCCATTTAGAGTAAGTTGTCCCTCATTGTTGTAATGTTGTAACACAGCACAGCGCTTGTCTGGAGATTACCCTTTGAACTGCAAAGCCTGGCTGGTGGCATCACATGGCATGATTACAGTAAATCTGACTGGCGCAAAGCTGCTGTCTGCCACGATCACTAGATCCAAGATGGCAGACTATAAATTGGTCTAAGCCCGTCAGTATTTCACGGCTTAGTTCTCACAGTGTTGAGACTGTGGCGGCAGCCCTGGCAATGGCAAATGGGTTCACCCTCCAGTTAATCCTGCTATCAGGAGAATAAAGGCGTGGAGCTCCTGCAGTCATACAGTACGCTGCTTAACAATAACTGAGTGCTACTCAGGGTTCTTCTAAGGACACAAAGCTACATGTGTTGTCCCTTCTTAGTGAGAAAGGTTAATGTCATGATTGTTGTAGACTAGATGCAGGACTAAGCTGCTTGAATTTAGAATCAATTAAACAAATTGAGAGATTGTGACAGAGTATTATTTGCAATAAGGACTTTTGGTGATTAACTTCCACCGGATTGAATAGTAAACAAAGCTGTTTAGATGTCTGTTCCAGTGGAGTAAACATACATTTCCATGTTATAATAAAGCTGTAAGCCCCTCTCATTCTTAACATGGTGCTGTATACTTTATTTCAGACACACAGAGGCACACACACATGCCCACATGTGCACGCCTGCACGCACAGATACACAGAAGTTTCCATTAGAGACCACCTACAGTACTATTGTCCATGCCAAAACTTCAGTGACAGAGTTGTGATTTAAATCACAGACAGAAAACCATATCAGAGTCCTAGGCAGGAGTCCCACAATCCACCACTGACATGAGAAGTGGGACTTTTTTACCCAGATTTGTGCTGATCCCATAAACACGGAAACAATCAAACAGGCAACTTTCATTCATGTGCCGCAAATCCACAGCTTAGTGCACACCCAAAGAACCTTGTGGGTTAGGCAGATGACTAAGCTTTATATGCACGTGGAGATCTGCAAACCTGCCACTTTAATGATAACTTAAACAAAGAGGGCACAGTAAAAGGTAAAAGGTGAAATCCTTAGAGCATAAAATGAGGTAGAGTCTCTATGTAAACAGATAAAGCATTTGTTTTGGGAGCAAAGGATCTATTACCTGAACATATGGCAGATCATAGCCACAAATCTGCAGGGATTGTGTTCCCTAAGCCAATAGTTGACCAAGGCACTAACAGTGTGACTCCTACATGACTAATCCTTTGGGCAACACACACTGTATACAATGCCCACCCTCCCCCTTTAAGCTCAAATTTACCACCTCCCTCAGGCACACCTGCACCCTACAGACTATGTACTTATAGTCTCAAAGCACAGACTGGAATGTAATGCAGAACAGAGCTGTACACACGGTATTCTACTCAAATACACATACAGTAAGCACAGAAAGAAACTATTTGCCAGTGGCTAATCAAAGCACACTTTTCATGAAGTAACCGATACCTACTGGATTTTGAGTCATTCCACATCTTCTGTCCACCTCTAGCGGAGGCCCAAGGCAGCTGTGCTACAAGTCCATAAAACAGGACAAGACAGGACCATCAACGGATCATTCCAACAACTCTCTCTGAACCAACAACTCTGACATGTCCTTCCTCCTCCACCTCACGTTGCTCCTCTCCTGGTGCACAGACACGCCTCCCTGCCCGCCTCTCCACTCAAGCGGCTAAAGGAGCGACAGGAGACTCACTGAAGTGACATATGTCGCCAAAGCCTCTCACTTGGCAAAGAGTCCCCCTAAGCCTGTGACAATGACTGGGACAAAGACTGCACTGCGGGGCTACTCAGCAGCATTTAAGAATGGGCAGAGAGGAAGTTCAGGCATGTCTCTGCCTCTTTCTCTCTCTTTCTCTCCCTTTTTCATGGATCCCTCCATCCTGCCTTCCACAAACTATGCACACCCATTTACACCCGGGCCCGACTCAATGAATTTGATGCAATTTGTCTTAGCTCCATTGAAAAGGGAAGGAAGTCATCTTCTCTCAGAGGACTAGCGCTTTTGTGGAAGTGTGCTTTAATTTCCATGCAGTGCTCCAGGGTATTGATATATGGAAGCTTGGGAGAACATGCCTGAAATAGACATGATGTTATTGTTGTTGTTGTTGTTGTTGTTGGAGCTTTAGCAATAGCATTGGGCTTTTCCCTTCCATTTTCTTTCTTTTAAAGGTTTTTATTGTGCAAGAAAACTTTTTCTTTTCTGGAGATATGTAAAGATGATTCAGTTAAATCTGTATTTCTCCTGAAGCTATTCAAACAACCTAACTATCCCTTTTATACAGAGGTCTCCGATGTTATCTATTTGTAATTCTCTTAATAGCCCCCATTTTTATTCCAAGAAGTAAAGCAGGGATTTGCAATACAGGTAGCACAACAGCCACTGTCCTGAATTTAAAGTGTTTTCCAATTTGTTTCCAGATCTGCATTGTATTAGGAATAATGGCTATACATAGTCATTTTCTAAGCCTAATGGAGACATAATCGGTGCACCAATTGGCTAAGCAATGCTCTCACCGCCTTGTGGGATCATCCAACCAGCAGGAAAAAGAGATGACATTAACAGCCCCAGTATTTGAAAAGCCTGATATTAGGCAGTGCAAGCACTATAGCCCTAAGATGAATGATCTATTCTAAAGTGAAGAATAGTACTTACTTATGTTTTAAATAACGTTTTAGTGAACAGTTCTGAAGGGAATACAGTCTTTACTCTCACTAATAGAGAAATTAGAAGTGTCACCTAGACACTCACACAATGGAATAAAAAAAAGAAAAAGCACAGGACGTTGCCAGTTTTCAGGGTCTCTGCTCATGACCAGTTTCATTGTGCTTGTTAAATTAACGTGAATGTTGAAAACAGAAAACCAGAGATAACATCATTTGTAAATTCCGACTTCACGTCTCCGCCAACATCTCAATCCCTGTGTTGAGGAACCGAAAAGGTTGCCCTGCCCCGTGCCTTTGTCATGATGCATTTCCACTGTGACAATTCTTACATCTGGTGCCTGCTGATGATTACAAGAATTTTGTTTC
The DNA here is from genome assembly GCA_029875015.1 of Lepomis gibbosus. Lineage (NCBI taxonomy): Eukaryota > Metazoa > Chordata > Actinopteri > Centrarchiformes > Centrarchidae > Lepomis > Lepomis gibbosus. The sequence continues at coordinate 17,758 of JAPMOB010230761.1, forward strand.
TGTTTTCATGCAAAGCTAACTAATATAAATACACATAAATTACAAATACCTTTCAAGCAAACAATACAAAACGTACTGCAACATTAGATGACTGACTGAATGACAACATGAGACGACTGACAGGACTGACTGAATGACATATGAGTGTGAGTGTAATGAGTATCGTCAAATACCAGGACACACCTAAGTATGTACTGTAAAGCTGTCACAATAGCAGCTAGCAGAGGTTTCAGATGCTATAAACATCTTCAGGTGCTGCCTTCAAACAAACTCTATTCATGAACAAATAATAGAGTGCTTTTGCAAACAAAAACACTTTGCACTTTGTTTTGTCAAAGCACACTAACCGATCTGAACTCACTGGGTTGGGCTACATAAGGTCCCATTCTTAAACTTCAGGATGTTAGTAAAGGATGTGTGTTCAAGCAAATTTTCCGGCTGTTCCAGAAAACCTCTCATGCATACATCCACGCAACTGAGTTATGCAATGGGAGCTGATAATTAACTGATTATTAAAGTGTCATTTGTTTCAAATACTTTTATGTTTGATCTACATACTTGGCAGCAGACACGCAAACAAAAAAAAACACATGCAAAGAGAAATGTCGTTGAGGAATCTGTTTCTGAAAATGTGACTCACGCCCGTGTTTTACTGGTATTGGTAGAACTGACATAGTTACCATCGTTGCTAGATGTTGGCATATGAGTGACACAAATTATTTGATCTCTGCAGGTGTTGACTGATAACTCTTTGTGTGGCAAATTGCTCATCTACATTTCATTGTCTTGGCTTCTTCAAGTACACAGAAGCACTAAATTCGTCCAAAAACATCACACAATTCCTGTGGTGCTTTCTACAGTATATCTCAATGATTTTATCAGGCACATTGTTAAGTGTCAGGTACAGTAGCTTGTTCATTCAGTATAGTAATTAATTCTTATTATGGTTACTGTGAATTGTGAAAACCACATTTTAAAAGGAAAAATGCCTATCTTTTAAGTGTATAGTCTGATATACAGTTTTTCTCTGTACCAATGAGGAGCAAAAATGAAAGTGGATTCAGTGTATTTTTGATTGTTTGATTGTATTTTTGATTTGATTTTTTTTAAAAACACAGATAACTCCATCTCTACCAGGTTAATGTGATGCAATACAAAACTCTGTAGCATACCAAAGGGATTAACAGCATATACCTGTGTTTCTCTCTACACACATAAACAACTTTAAAATCAACCCTTACCTCTAAGGTCAACGCGTCTTTTCGTCATAACTCTTTGGTGCAGTGACGAGTGCCTCTTAGTTTCAGCCCCCCGAGCCCTTCAACAAGCTAGTAATCATGTAAGTATGGAATTCACACAAACATCTCTTTGACACGGATCAAACACAGCCACATCAAACCTGTGCTTCCAGTATTAGGCAGGAGGCAGGAGGCACGAGTTCCATAATTTACATTGTATAAATACAACAGGTTTTTATAAGCCTGTGGCAGCTCATATTTAAACAACTAAAAATGCCGCAACACAAACATTACAAAGCAAAGCATAAAGTCAGAGGTTAAACAAAATAATTTAAATAATTATCTTACTATAACATTTTTTTCATACTCCACTGGCTTGTGATTTGTATGACTTAAACACACACAGTTTTGTACTCTTTGCCTGTGATCAGTGATCAGATCCCTACAGCGGATTTAAATGCCACATAGTATTTGAGTTCATTAAAACAGTTCAGTTCCCAACACTAATGCCACAACAGTGATTTCTTTCCTCCATCAACTAATGCAAATGTTACTCGTGGAGTTTACGGATGTGTAACGCTCATTTAATTGCCACCGTGCTTTAAGTGGTTGCTGGCACACACAGCACTTTGTGGAATGTCGTGTAGAGCTGGAAGTTCACTCTGTCCATTAAAAAGAATTCAAGTCTGTTGAGTGACACAGGGAAGGAAACAACATGAATCACTACAGAAATATGTCCCAAGCAGAAGTGAAAAGTGACAAAGAGTGGCATTCAGGAGCCTAATCAGTTTGCCACAGCTTGCAGCACAGGGAGAGATGGCGTGGAGACAAGCAGTCACACTCAGCCTCCTCCCTTCAAACACTGAGGCCAAAAGAAGACCTCTTCACACCTTCCTTCACCCTGACACATTGTTCAACACTGTTGCAGAGAGGCAGATAAGGGAGCAGTGTTGTGCTCTATGGCCTGAACTAAGCTGGTAATTAGTTTATGGGATAATCTTGAAGGCCTAAAGTGGTATTTAGTTGGGTTAGAAGAGTGCAACACATGGAAGAAATGTTGCTGCCAAACTATTATTTGCATAGGACCAGGTTATAGGTTCAGTATTTTTTTTTTACCAAAGTTTGCAAATGACTTAAAATATAAACATTTTGTGCAATTATAGTGTTTGGATCTGCCTGACTATATCTGGAGGTAGTCTGGCTCATATTGTGTTCAGATCTTAGGTATAAACACAATCTGTACAACATGCTGGCATCCATAAACAACATTACATTATAGCCTACATATATTTGGTTTGGTATTTGTTTTAAAATATAGCAAGCAAGGAGAAAGAGACGTGTCTCGACTGATTATGCGTCTATTCTGTGCTGTGAAAGCACCAAAAGATGCGTTTTTCAACAGAACTGCGTGAAAAATGTAGGCTGAAAAATGTAAAAATGTACATTGATGAAAAATGTAACTGTATATCATGAATGATATACAGTGATTAATAACTGGGTGTGCGATGGCGTGCGCTGCACTAATCAGCAGTAAGCAAGACATATTTATTTACAACCGCAAGACACGAGACACACTGACACAAAGTTTCCCCTAACTCAACAACTCACAAAACTATGTGATTGTTTTATGTGAGTCTGGGGCAGATTTGCTGCCACCTCAAATTACTCGTGGAGGTTTTGCACTGGAGGGCAGAGATCTTATCTCAATGAGGATGACAAGAATGCACTTAATATGCCTCAAGGGTTTTCACGTGTGATGTATAAAAATTTAGGTGCAAATTCTTGAGCTGCTGAGAGATTGTGTGGACCATAGGGCTGGCCGGTATATTGGTATTGAAAGGTATACCGATATAATTTCAAAAAAGACATAAAATTAGACAATACGGTTTGTACCGATATAGATTGATGTTGAGTTAATTAATGTATTTTTACGTAAAGTCCTGCCAGCATTTCTCTCTCTCTCTCCCTTATGCAACCCCTCCCCCACTTTCCCTCTGCATCTGTGCAGTCCCCCTCAGCTCACAAACTATTTACCAACATGGAGGGAAACTCAGTGCTGACACTACTGAAACCTGGCTTGTAAAAAGAAAAACAAATCAGTCAGTCTTTCTCCACACATAGACTTTACTTTGGCAGGCAGCCCAGGAATATTTGGTGAGCCATTTTGCAGAGTAACACAGAGTTGTTACCTTTAACGTTACAAGTACGGGACACGGTGGATATTTTACAAGTGTGGACCAGATTAAGCAACAGTGAACACACCAGTACAGATTACATTAGTTAGCTGCCACGTTGGTTTTGTTTTGATAGGCAACGTCGTCAGCACGCCTCTTTCACGTGCAGGGCAACTGCAGCTGTGAATGGAACTCAGAAGGAGAGTTCTGTTGTTTTTTTTTAAAGTAACGTAGCCTACTACTAATGGAGAGAGAAGACACAAGGAGAGAGAGAGAGACGGAAAGAAGCGTAGCACGCTGATGTGTTTGCAACAGAGTTACGTCAGGGCAGTGAGTAAACACTTAAATAAGGTGGAGAATGAAGTATAACTAAAACGGTGAAATAAGAAACAAGCCGCTACAGTAAAAACATACCCTGCTTAATTATGTCTGCTGATTCACCATGAAAGATTGATTACGCATGTAGATAATGTTTAAAAATCACAACAAAATTGAATGTGAGAGGAACAGGTATGACGATTCCTCTCACATTAAATATCAAACAATATCACTTTATCATTTAAACCAGCAGTGTTACTTGTGCTCTAGCTAGTGAGTCATAACTATTCCAAATTGCACCTTTCAATTGTAAAAGATATAGGCCAAGTGTCAACTCAAATCTCAAATTCATGTCCGCTAAATATTTTATCAGCCCCGCAGAGAGGAGAGGGAGGGATGGCACCGCAGCTGTAGAGCTGCCAGCATAAGGCCAGTGTAATGCCAGGTGGCACAATGCAGGCTCGCCTTTTCCCGATTTTAGACATGACTTTTGCCGCTGACTCCCTTTTTAGACTTTAACTCGGCTAACTGATGGAATTATCATCATCGTAAAAATCCAAGATAACATCGAATAGCATTTAAATATTGCAGAACAGAGCGTCAGTAGTTTTTAATAATATCCTTTGTGCATATCACCATTCAGTATAGTTTTTGTGTGTAAAATCGCGTCAGTGAACACGACTGTGCTGCCGAACAGAGCGCAATGAGACACAGCGGTGGTGCACAAACAGATCTGCCTTCACACCCCGACTCACCCAGCACATCTTCACCACCTGTACATATGTGTAAATGAACAACGTCTGAAAATAAATCCAGTGACAGCTCTCGCACAATCACTACACTCCATCCTCACATTCAGCACTCATCATAATGCAGGCCATTCATTACAAAACCAACATAGAAGAAAATGTATTTACCTGTCAAACCTCAAACTTCACATGATATTCCAGGGTGGGGGATACCACTGACTGAAGCAAACATTTTGGCATGGTGTGAAGTCTTTTACACATGAAGCCCCAGGTGTAAACACAGAGGAAAGACCGGATCGTTTAGTATCCGGACAATGTATCCAGATACAGATTGCAGGTGAATGGAGCGTAAAAACAATGTATTCCTGCTCAGTGTTTCCGTGCAGATAATAAATAAACAACACCCAAAGATCAGTCTACTGGAAGAACTACAACCTTTAAATCTGGAGAAAGTAATTTGGCTGGTTCTGTTGCTCCACAGTGATTTTACATATATGGCACAGCATGTTTTGGGCATCACCACTAAGCCTTAACGACAGGAAAACCCTGTTAATGTGAAATCAGAATCATTATAGATACGGCTGCTCATGTTTGCCTTTTGTGTCTTCATTTTATAGCTTCTGACATTTATCTGTAGACATTAATATAAAAAATAGGAAGAAACCTCCTCTCTTCTGAGGCTTATTTGCACACTAAAATACAAAAAGAAACGTCTCCTCATTAGCTTAAAAGGACCAGTTTGCATAACTAATTAGCGTTACTAACCTCAGCTCCTCCAGTCACCTCCGCCCTGTCTTTTCCAAAACCACTTTTTCAGACTGAAAACTGAAAAATAATCAGTCTGTACAGGACAGAGCTGCAGGCTACGTCAGTTTAGTCTAAGTTTGTACCTGATGTTCTCAACATTGGACAAGTAGGCAGTAATAAAATACAGCTTCCAGTTACTTTCTATAAATTGAGCTAATGTTAAGTTACATAGCACATTCACTTTTCCAGCAGGTGTGAAACAACAGACTTTTCTTGGTCTTGAGAAGCTAACACCCTATAATAGACACCGTACATTTACTGCCAGAATATTTTCCTCCGCTCGTGTTTACCATCACTTTCTGCCACTCGGACAATCAACACTCGCTACGCACCTCCTGATTCAGAGTTACACTGCACTTATAACACCATCTGTTACGTATGTTCTGCATAGAACGACAAGAGGAAGCGAGCCGAGCATTCAGTGCTGCCGTGCTCGCACAGTGTGCGAGTGAACTCATTTGTTGCGCATAGTTTAATGATCGTGGGAAATTTTAGGAGCGGTGGTCCTGCATATAGCGGAAACACTGCTGCTAGAGAACGTGAAATGTTGTGTAACTTGTTTAAATAGTTTGCATTGTACATGCTATTTTCATTCTTTATTCATACAATTTTTGTTTAATGGATCAAGTGGGGTTGTGATTGTAGCTTGTAGTATGAAATTAGTATATAATTAGAAAATAAATAAATCCTAATTTTATTAATCAAATAAACCAACTGCTCTCCAGCTATTGATATAGCTGTAACAATACATAACAATCATCAACTGCGCATATCCAGCCAAAACAAATTGTCCACACATTACGGCAGTGCATTTACAAGGAATTCACCTCTTGACTCCTCTCATCTTCTCACTGGGGGGAAGGTAGAACTGACAATAACAGCCACCCATGAAGCTTCAGAGACGTCCATGTACTTGGTGACAACTTGTGATCAATGGCATTTTACGATGTTTTGAAATTACAGCTTGATCCCGGGGATTAACATTGAAAGATCCACAGGGCTCTGACACAGAAAGTACTGACGCCTCACTTCAGGGCGAGACCTGGCTGGTCTTGAGGCATGCATACACCCTCTGTGAACACTCTCACCCTCCCACGTACCCTTTCCAACCCTTTCTTTTAAACACCAAAAAGCATAGTTTGTGGATTATATAACTCAAGCCTTAGGCAGAGTAAAGGAAAAAGAAAAATGAAATGAAAAGAGCCATTTTCCTTCAATGGGTTGCACCTGCAAACTAGTTTCTCCTCAGACAAGTCAGAAAACGAGTAATAATTCTACCTTAACATCTGTTTGTCTGAGTCAGGATTCCAATCTCATATATGTGTGTGACATTTAAGGTTCGTGCACACTACACAACTTTCAGGGTCAGCCAAGCACCGTGCTATTCAGATTACACAACTTGCCATCTTGTGACGGGAGTCTAGAAGTCGTTGTGGTGTTCAAACTACGTAACTGACAGTAGATAGGGGGTCACACACTACACAAGCTGACAGCTGCTGTGTCACCCGATGGCTGGTCTCCAAACCACGTTTTGTCAAGAAAACGCATGTGAAATATGAAACATGATATGACACATTACTACTCACGAAACAGCTGCTGTTTTTAATTATAAAGACAAACAATATATGGATTAGCACACGCAGGTAGCAGGGATTGTTTGTGCTACAGAGAGAGCTAGAGGTGAGTAAAAAGTGTTTTGCAGAGAAAAAGTAGCTGCCTGCTCTCATTTGTTGGATGTGGATGTCGAGTCGACCGACTCCTCCAGATATTTGGCATGCTAGATATCTGGTAGGCCTCTGCGATATGTCAGCTATGTGTCAAGGAGCCATTTGGATGCATCTTTGAGTAGTTCACACATAACGACTTGTGACCGCCGATCAATTGCTAATTTAGCCCCGATCACAGCTTGACGGTCATCGAGCTCTCCGACCGGCAAATCGGGCTTAAAATCGTGTAGTGTGAACTAGGCATCATGCATAATATATCCAGATTAAAATATAATGCATTTTAATTTATTGCATAAGTGGTGATGATGACACACAGTCAAATACATAACAGCAATCTACAAAAAATGAATAAAAGTGAAATATTTCTGAACAACTGAATGAAGATAAATAACGTGTTGATAGTTAATTGCTGAAATTCTCTTCATAACCTACGTGTTTTTTGGAAGAAAAAAATTATTCATCTGGCAAATTCTGCATTTACAAAGCATCACACTTGTGAGAAACCCATCAGAAATAAATTACTTATCCGCCTACTTGAGAGCTGGCATTCATTGAGTTTTGATGCATCTGCTGCAACATGTCAAAAGACGAAGGCTCATGAGTCACCCTAATGTGCACCCTCAAACCAATTCATTACACATCATTCCATGTGAAGCAAGCTCTGACAAGGACTCACAACACAAAATCAATTTGAATTAAATAAAGGGAACTGAATTAAGCCCTGGCCTTTAAAACTACAATGACGATTAGAGACCACTGATACATATTATCTCAATCACTGGGAGAAAAGTCAAGTAAAAACACTACCAGGGTCATCCTAATGTAAGAAGTACAGCTACTATTACAGCATTAAAGGCAGCTTAGGCCTTTTGTGAGCTGTTTCTGGAAAGTTACTCCACTTTCCTATTTCAGCTTGTTTTGAACTTAAAAAAGTTCAAATCAAAGCTATGGCTCACAGCCAAGCCGCTTGACGAGACTCATCAGCTTGCTAGGTCTAAATTACTTTTGGGACAGCAACCATAGGAGTTGTACCTTGCATCACCCCGTGTGAGTGATAGCCTCACTGCTGTCTAAAACAGGCGTATGACAGGGGTACCCCTGTGAAAGTGTCAGGACCTTGCTTCATTAGCATTTTTGGAACACCATGAATGAAAGTGTTTATTCTGGTCTGCGCGCCCAATTGAGAGGGTCAATTAAAGAGTGTTTCAGAGGTTTCACTGTGTTGGATCGGAAGTTTGGGAGCTGGTCTGTGGAGGAAAACTGACAAAGAAAAGAATGTTCTGAAGGACATGGTGGCCCGGATCAATCCGTATGCAGTTGATGCACTGCTTGACATCTTTCAGTGTGTGAACAGGTGGGCCAAATAACAAGTGACAACATCAGTCAGCTTAATAAATGTTAAAAAAGACACTGAACATCTTGGCAGGTTGTGATTAAACTCAGGGTGGCTCTTCTCACATGCAAAGCCAAGTATCAACTGAAGCCTATTTACGGAAAGTCAGATATTGCAACACCCCCTCTGGCAACTCTTCTGACTTGTAATTATCAAATACCTGATTTTCTCACACAAAGGTACTGTTAGGACTAAGGAAAACATTTGGATATTACGACCAGAAAACACCCTGGTCGTAATATCTTCCCTCTGCTTCTTCTCACCATGAAGTAGCAAAGGTAGGTGTGTATTCATCAGGCATGTCCGCTAATATTTGTGAAGTCATCAAATGCCTCCAAAAGCTAAAAGAAAGCAAATTTTCTCCCCACAATATTCAGTGTTAAACTGACAAGACATACTGGGTGGTCACTGAACTACTGTTGCTTTCTTTTAACCAGCAACAGTGAACATAACAAGCTGTCCCAAGTGTGCCTTGTGAGCACATGCCAAAGTTGTCATTTCTTCCGTGTGCCATGCATACTTCACTCACAGGTTTGCTCACAGGCAAAACACAGTCTGTTTAAATTACAACATCACTGATGCACATGTTAAATAAAACCACACTGTTACTTCTGTTATTCACTACATCTGTTCAGACGTTTTTCAGTGTGACAGTCTGGGCGATGATGTGAGTTTTACTCTGTGACTTGTCTTTCGAAAACTGGGTCTGTATTTGATTTGTCACTACACTCTGTCATAGTGAACTGACCAACTTTTTTGAGGGCTCCACCAATGCTAAAACATATTATTGAATAAAAACCTTTCTGACAGTGTCACAAAAACTAAACATTATAGACATCATAAAAGTAGACTTTATGGCAGAACAGTTGCATTAGATTGTACAGGTGTGCTTAATAAAGTGGCCACTGGGTATATGTAGGCAATGATACACAATGAGGTGTCCTAAATCCAAGCGTGAAGCTTCCGGTCAGCAAACTGATGCGAACGCGCAAGTCCCTTAAACCTGCATTCTATTAAATGGCCAGCAGGGGGGGACTCTTCTGGTTTCAAAAAGAAGTCCGGCTCCATTAGAAATAATGGGAAAATGACCCTAGTTTCGTGTCTTCTTCAATACAACATGATGTTCATTTAGTAAATTATTGTCCCATTTTGAGGAAAACAGACCACAAAGCAGAGTATGCTTCACGGCGGGATTATCTATGATTGACAAGTCATTACCATGGCAACCTGTCAGTCAGGCTAGAGCCGACTCGTACCCACTGTACTGTGTAAATTTAACCAGCGGCATTGAAAAAGCATATTAGGAGTTGGCTGTTCAGTTTCTCTAGTGAGAAACCAGAGAAACATTTAGTTTTAAAACTGTTGTTTGCTAGCTAAAAATTGTCAGCCCTGTTAACATGAATTACAGATGCACCTATAGCAAGCTAGCTAGCTCCACACCCCGTTTAGCTCCAACGTCCCGTCCAAATATGGTCACGTCCAGTGCCACTGTTTGCAAAAACTCAACATGGCTGTGCACTATCCAAACTCGAGGCTTTAAAACAGCAGTCCACAAACCAACAGGTGATGTCGCGATGACTATGTCCACTTCTTACAGTCTATGCCTAAAACACAACAGTGCAGGACAATGGTGGAGTTCATTATTTTTTATATACAGACCACTAAGAGTGCGTTATCACCATTATCATTTACCACAGAAAAAAACTTAAATTTATTTCACCGAATTAGCAAGTAACTTAGAAGGAACCACAAGAACTACTGCTATATTGTTACATGTGGTTCAATATAGAGACAAAGCGCAACGCCCAAAAAAAATACTTTTTTTTTCTTATTTACAACTATTTAGTCAAATCACCAGGTAAGATCATGATTGAACTAACAAACAAAACCAGGCCTTGCATAGTTTAGTTAGATTCAGCCAGTTTGAAAAAAAATGCTTGCTGCACACGTAGGCACACTGAGTGTCTTGATCCCACTGTTTTCCCATTCTTCCTGCTGATGCCTCACATCTTATTGCCTTTAAACACATATTGATTTTGTTCACATGTCCTTGTATAGGACCATGGTATAATTTTAGTTACTAGTACTTTTATTTATAAGGTAACAAAATAAACAATTTTGCACTTTGATGAAAAAGAATGTTTCCACGAGAAAGTCAGAAATTCAAGTTTGAGGGATTTCTATTCATTGGAAAGCAACATTTCAGACAAACAGGGAGATGCTGATTTGCCGAAACCTCTCCACGACCTGTTGGTCTGCAACAAAAGCAGAACTGCATACTACCATATAGAAGATTGCTATGAGCAAGTTTGTGACCCAGAGAGAGCATGAATGTTAGGGAGCGCGAGAGAGACAATAACTGACAGAAAGCGAGAGGGGGGAGGCACCGAGTGTTGGAGGTGATATCTACGGCACAGGAGAGAGAAATCCATGGGAATTCATCTCATTAGCATATGAATCAAATTCCAGCAGCAGGAAAAGACAGACTTTCAGTTCAGAGCCCGTTGTTAGGAATACCAGCAGTAGATGAGCAAAATCATTTCGCTGAGTGCAAGGGTCAACGTTAATCCTCCCATGGTGTGCTACAAAAGTAGAGCGAAGGATTTCAGAGGCCTGGGGAAAATATGATAAAGATAAAACAACATATATTACCATGACACGCTGTAGGAATTCAAACAAGCTTGTACAACACTTGCGTGACGTGCTCACCATAGGGGTGAAACTTTGAGCATTAAAACGCCTGCTGCTTCTAACGGTTATAAAAGAAGCCGCTAAGATAATATTTACAATGTGTCTTAATTAATTAAATCACATCTTGTGCATGACTACGCTTTCTGCACTTTAGTTTGATGATTCAAGTAGAGCAACAAAGTTTAGTCAATTAATCGACTAGTCGACTGACAGCAAACTTTTAAGATAATGGAGTAATGGTTTTAGTCAACAATGCCAAACATTTCTCGGTCCCAGCCTCTAAATGAGAGGATTTTCTTTGTCATACATACATAGTTAACTGAATATCTTTTAGATTTTTGACAGTTGGTTGGAGAAAACAAGACATTTGAAAATGAGAGCCTTATAACAGGCATATAATACTGTCATTGGAAAAGGAAGACAGGGTTATTGGGTTAAAGAGCAGCATACCACGACGCACCAGCCAGATCAGCTGGACCAGGCACACGGAGGGTGCGGTGATCACTCAGAGGAGAGGAAAGAGAGCCTGGATAGAAGGCTTGTTGGCCCAGCTTGAACTTAATTCTGGTCCTAAAGGTCCGGTCTGGGAAAAAATGGGACTCATTTTGGCCAAGCAAAGGAAATCAGAGACTGTTGTGCCCACATCTTTACAGGGACCTGCTCCATCAACATACCGGATCCAGGACTCGGCTAGAGGGCCTTGCTCCAAGCTGTCAGTGCAAGACTCTGGCATGATGAGAAGAGGTGGACTGGTGCTCAGACACAATCAAGATGGACACTGTCCAAATGTCCGACTTTTCAAGGTGAAGACGAACAACATATTATCATCTTGTTGCTGCTGTTTACATTCTCCCCAGACACAAATTTTAAAAAGTGCACTGTGAAATGTTCTGGGTGTATACGTGTGTATATATAGCCTAGCCTTTGTATATAAATAACTGTATATGGCCTATTGTTTTATTTTATTTATTTTATATGTTACCATATTTTAATACAAATTAAATTGTCAGGACGGGACTACAAACTTGTGCTGTATAATGAAAAAATACACAACAAGATTTGTGTACTTAACAATCCAAATCCAGTCCAACAAAAGATTAATAATCCACTTTGGGTGGCATGATGTACACCTTATGCATTACTGAAAAACCAAGGAATACAACATAGCCGAAAACTAAAAGAGACATGTTTTGAAACTACTCTTGGGTGGGGACCTGTTGTTGCTCATATAGATCGTCACAGCCTTAAAGCATGGGAGGAAGGGAACATGTATGAACATGCATCATAGCCAAATTCCTTACTCCTGTCAACACAGCAGACCTCTTATTGTTTCCACGCACATATGCCTGCCGTACAGTCAGATTTAGTGACGATTATGTGACATGCCATGATTTTGAACAGGCCTGAAGTTGCCCCCTCTCTACAGGTTCCAGGACCAAAACAAAACAGAGTTTGATCCACTGAGAAATCAGCAGGAGGCAACCACACACTGAGAGGATATTTACTTCATAGTCTGGAAACTGGGACACGTTGTCATTGTCAACAAGGTGATGTGCTGTATATGCCACAACTTATTTTTGTATTTCTATCTCAAACGGAGCATTTGTCCCGATAGAGGCGCCTTCACAGTGAGGGTACTCTTCAAAAGCAAGAGTCCAGATGAATGCTGTGAAGAGCAAATCAAGTGCCAGCAAACCATGGTTCTCATCACTAGGAGGAATGCAGGCTATTGTCAGTTGAACTTGTGCAAAAGCTCCTGAAAGTGCAGCACTGGGGTGAGGGGTGGGGGGATCGGAAGGAGGCTAAGGATGGTATACATGACCACCTTCAAAACCAGATCATCCCGCTTCTCTTGTGCTCGCTGGAGAAACTTCACTTGCTCCAACTGAGACAGGGTGCAAAGTTATTTGTGCCCACTGTGTGAGGCTTTTATTTCACCAAACAGATGTCAGCAGGAGCGGTCATGACCTTTGCTCTTAGTTGTTAGGAAGCACCAGAGCTGGGAGGCAGAAAGCCAGGCACCATGGTAACAAGACAACTGGTATCTATGCTTGAAAACATTTACTGGGAATTTTAAAGAAATTTCCACAGAATACAGGCTTAATCTCGTCATGGGTGAAAGTTTGATGCTAACAAATCTGTCAACAAAGGCAGAAAAGGCAGACAAGACACGCGGTCTGAAGACACAATCAATTTCTGACAGAGGCACCTCTATTTTAAACCACAGTGTTGACAGTGGTGAGTTCCCGTGTCAGTGACTCCAGTAAATATTTCACAAGCATTCCAAATGTGGACTGGCCGTCCCCGAAGGAGTGCAATGAATTCCCTCACCAAATACACACATCAGCGCTCAGCCCATTTAGTTTCTCTTTCATGGTCATCTTCTGATCAAAGCCAACCAAGCATCATTAAATTATTGAGCGCGAACTGGGGTAGGGATTCCTGCATGTCCTTTTATGGAGAAGACGCAGGGAGTTACTACACAAACTAATACCCACAGCAGGAAAGGCCATGGGAAAGGCACAGCAAAACCACCTGCCATTCTTTATCAAACATAAAAATTCTCCTTTAGATTCTTCCTATTCATTAGTTTTGTATCAAAGGCTGGTTGCAGATGATGGATGCCACTGTGGTACTGAAGACTGGACCAGACAATTTGCACAAAACATAATTTAAACATGTAAAGATCACGTTACTGACAGCTGCTGTCTGATATTCTCAATTATTGTATTCCTGCAAAATGCATTCATCTATGCAGGATTCTCAGATTATCTTCTTAAACAGCACTTAAACAGTTCATTCGCATGAATGCTTTTCTCCGAGTCTATTGATATGTAAAATGCGTGATTATGGACCTTCTCTACAAAAGTAAACACAATCACATTTCACAAGTCAACATGCAAGTCATTCTTTGCTTCAGGAATAAGAGATGTTTTGCAGCCTTTGCCATGTATTTTAAAGCAGTCTAAATTTCCCACTGACAATTTGTTAATTTGGCTGTAGTAATTTATGACTGATTTGACAGTGAAATTGTAGTGTTCATCTACACAGTTGTGGTTCCTACTGCACATCATTTAGCATTTTTTGCCTATTTAACAACCTTCATATTTTTCAGGGATGAAAAGTCTTAAATTGTTTTATATAGCTAACTTCTGCGCTGATGTTATGAGTTAATGTCTTTATAGCATTTGTATGTGTGTTTTCCTCCCTTCCGATTTTTTAATTTAAAGAATTCCTAACTGCATCTGTCTTGCCAATAACGTGCAAACACAGATATCGATTCCTAGTGGCTCTCAGAATTACATAACAATGAATTTAACCATCTGAAATCCCTCTGGAAGCAGCAGAAGGCCAAGGTTATTTGCGACCTAAACAGTTTATTCTACCACTAAATTAGATTATTAGGTTATCTTACTCTACCAACTCTACCTTAACGTTGTAACTATAAGTGACTGGCATAGAGTTTTACTCTTCCCACCGCGTCACTGATTAAGTGGCTAAGAAACCCACCCCCTGCCTGGTAAGGCTCTTACTCTGCACTAGCTGCTACTAATGGATCACAATGAGCTGCTCAGATGCTGACAGCAGCTAAACAAACTCTGTTCTGTCACGACACATTTGGCCGCATTTCATACCCATTTGATGCATTATGCAATAGCAGAGTGTTGCATAAATATGCTACATACAATATTTCATAATAATACAGTAATAATATAATGATAATGTTTATTCCACAAACTCTGAAGTTTTGGAAGTGTTTTTGTCAGTTTACCACTTCTGTAAAGCCAGGGTTAGACCAAGAACTGCAGAACTGAGTGGATATTGTCAAACTCTTCTGACAGGCTCCAATTATGCAATTACAGAGGTTGCTGAGAGGCTATTACCGCTTCTTTTTCTCTCGAAGGTATAGTAGATAGGTGGAGACAGCATGCCTGGCATGTGGCAACACATGCTAGATATTCCTGTCCCAGGGTGGTGTGCACAGCCTCTGAAAAAGTAGTAGGAGGTGATTTACTGATACACTTAATACATTTATGTTCTGTCATTGTTACCACTGGGGAGCTATTTGCTTTAGAAAGTTTGGATTTCCATTTCACGGTGTCAAAGCTTTATGACATTTCCAGCGTGAATCCACTGTCAGTTTGCATTCAAGTGCTTGCTTCATAAGAAGTGCACTCAGACAAACCACTCACCATCTGACATTTAGAATTTATCACCCTTTCTCTGCCTCTAATAAACCAGAAAATGCTGGTGAGCTGTGGATTTGGAAGGTTCACTCCATATTTGCGGAGAACCTTTTATTCAAAACAGCACGCATGATACAACGTTTCTTAGAGAGAGAGAATTTTTTTTTAATCTTTACACTGAAGAAAGCAGAGTGAGAAATGTGTGTTTTGAGTACCTGAATCCGAGTGGAGCTGCAACAATCGACATAACATTAATCGGCAGCTACTTTGATGACCAAATGCTGTACATTGTTATTGTTTAAGACTGCATAAGATTTGAAGAGAGGAGAGAATCTGAGAGAGAGCCTGCCACGCCTGAATGAACACATAACTGGACGTCTTTCAAAGTTTGAATTAAAAGCTGACCTTATTCTCATGCAACAATATCTTGTACTGTAAATGAATTTATTGAAAGCATGGCACAAACATCACCACAGGGAGCAAGGATCCCAGGATTCCCCAATTACCACATTTCAGTCAAGTTGGGTCACACAAAGAGGGAGACTCGACCCATTTCGCTATGACAAAGCTGCAGAGGCTTGAATAGGCCCAGCTTCACAGGACTGAGCGTGGCCAATGCTCTGGGCAACTTACCCGCCACCACTCCTCTTCACTCTCTGAGTGGCCAGACAGAGGAAAAGACACAGAGAGATGTGATCTCACTATGAACCACTTGCATTCATGTAAGGAATGCTGACTTTTGAAAGAGCTGGAAAGCAAGTGTACAGCAAAATCAACATATAAATCTGACAACCTATAACAGGTCAAAAAATCCAAAAAAACTGTTAAGAGTTGACACGCTAATTAAATCTGCTGTAGGAAATGCATTGATAAATGTTTCTCAGCATGAGGGACAGCAATAAGATCTCAGTGGTAATCAACGCAGCTTGCTACACGACTGAAAAGTGGTGCAAATTCTCATTCACTTTTAGACTCCTTAAAAAATAAATCATGTGTCACAAATTCCAATAATCCCTGAATCACTGACTGATGGGTGAAAATGTGTAATTCGCTTGAATGATTTTGGATAATGTACAAGTTAATTCTGCTTTAGTAAGCACCACGAAGAGCTGCATAATGCTGGTTACAGAAAACATGAAAGAGATTACAGATGATCACACAACAGAGCTGCCATATGACATTATACTAATGGGGATATGTTTTACACAATAGTGAACATACTGTCTCTCCTTCAAAGATACTGCATAGCCAAAATAAAAATCAGGCTTATTGTTTCTGACTTTTTGATATCATTCACTGTAAGAGGTTATACTTTCACTTCAGAGCCAAGCAGTGTTTTGTCTCTGAGCACCAAAGGATTCAGACAGCTCATCGCTAAATTTGATAAATAACACGTTGAACTTGCAGCAACTGGATTGTCTGATGAGTGCTGTGGCTTTTACTTTATGCCGATACCCCCAGTGTATTACAATATGCCTGGCATGGCAACGCTGCATGGCCCTTTTTTATCACAAACTTGGTTGAAATAACAGTCTGTTAATTTGTGTTGTACAGCTTACCCATGAGACGAGGCAACCGGAGTGACGATGACAAGGGTCTTCTACCTATCGACGTTTCGTCTTCAGTTCCCTCAGGAGAAGCTTGTCGTTTCCAAAATGTAAAATGGCAAGCAACTTTTAGTCCGCGAAATGTCTGAGTGCTGCAGTAACAAACATCACAACTCCTGAGGGCTTTTTTTTTTACCTCAGACGCCCAACTCTTTGACTGGCGGCCAAAACCGCGCAGTCAACAACTGCAACTCAAGAGACTCAAGTCTCCACAAGGACGTTTCTCTATTTTAGAAGCACAGAGGTCAAAGGACACGCACTGACTCTGAAGAGGGGAATGACGGGTCTTACATACTATTCGCCTATAGGCTTTGAGTAAAATATGTACGAGAAGAAATATTTCATTCTGCGTGTGCGCGCGCGGGGGTCGAGTGTCAATCAAGGGATAGGTAAATGCGCGAGAGCGGCGTCATCATCACTTACACCCTTACACCCCATTACCTGCGCACACTTCTATTTCTGATATGCAAAAACACAGTTGAGCCTCCTTATAAACGCGAGTAACATTTGTAATTGCTGATTTTAAAGTACAATGACAGTTCATTCATGCACGTAATTACCATTTGCGTAGGACTATATCTAAAGAGGATGAATGGCTGCTGAGTGGACTTTCCTTCTCTGTACAGCGATACAGAAAAGAGCTTAGAATTACAAGCGCTACTGTACAATATGTCGCTGGTGCACACTTAGAAAGGGTATAGCACTCAAACCTATGCCAGTGTTTGTGCAGTGACACACCCATCCGAGTTCACTTGACACAAGTCGATCAGCTCTGTGAGTGAACAAACACAATTAACACTAACCAAGAGTGAAACGTGTGTTATGTATTGTACTGACCCAGTCAGAGATGAAACATTCTCTTACCTGAAGTGTTATTTCCAGTGACTGTGGAGGAATGTGAGCTGCAGGTGTGTGGAGCGAGAGAGAGCATTGTTGCAGATCTAGGCCCTGAGAAAATGTCCATACAAGGTTTATTTGTGTTTCTTCCTTAAACAGGGTTCCGACATGCTGGCTATCTACTATTTTTGAGGGTGGTGGTTTAAAGCACAAGTACTGTGTGTGTATTATTCAATAGTGTCATTTGAGCACATCAGCACCTTGAATTATCTGTAAAGTACACTAAACACCAGTCCACAGATCAAGTGGGTTGAAGATATTATAAGTGATTAAATGATGGGGGGGGGGGATCACTGGTAGTTTTTCAAATACAAATATTTAGTGAATTTATCTGTCTTCTACATAGAAAACTGAATAACATTTGGACTGTTTGAATATATCAGCTTCGGCTTCAGAAAAGTGGGACTGTCCTTTCTCTATATTTTCTGTCATTTAATAGACGATTCGTTGACTAATCAAGAAAATAATTGTCAGATTGTCACTAATGATAAAAGTAGTCTTTGTAATCGTATTCACACAAAGTGAATTTACTGATGTTGAAAAATATCTACAATATATGGATTTCTTTTGAATACCAGCAGTATTACAAACCAGTGCATTCAGTACTCAAATTCAAGACCTCAAAACTAACTCATTCAGAGACAGTTATATATGTTTTGCTCTGAATATGATTCAGATTCACTTTATTCACCAGACACAATATATTTACCTTATCCTGTCGAGGACATACTGACAACACAGACTAAGCATTTCATCCTAGGTACAGTATGTCTTTGTTGACACTCACTATGTAATCAGAGGATCAAATCACACAGTGAAGGATGCTCTACCTCCCCCTGTAAACTCCTGTGTAAAAATAGACTTTTGTTGACAAAGGCTCTTAGTTGAACTATAAATTTAAGATTTTAATTTGCAGACATACTTTGGCAATCAAGGTTGGGTCTTTAAAAAGGCAAGAATCTTCAGTATAACAGTGATTTGTGCACAACCGTTGAGACAAAAGCAACACAAGCAACATGTCTGTAACCCTCCAGAAAGAAAACTGGCTATAATATCAGACATCGGTTAATCCAAAGAATGTAAATTATAGTTCATTAGTTTTCAAAAAAATCCCACAATATTAGATTTTTCTTTTAACTTAATTCAAGCATTTGCATTTTACAGCACATAGCCTACCTTTAGAGGCTTTAACCTGGGGTGTTCATCTGTTTTAATCTTATAAAACCTTGTTGTGACTTTTGACCTTGTGGGCTTTTTACGGATTTCAAATACACCAAAATACTCAAAAGTTCTATGGACCATGAATAAACCTCTTCACTTCAAGTTGTTCATGCCATGCTCCATTCCCACAATGTCCAAACTTAGTTGTAAGTGGAGAAGAAGCTTACATTCCAATTACCACTCGAACCAGCAATGAAGACTTGGTCCTGAACCTTGACATTATCTTCCACAGAGCACAGCTTGGAGATCACATCTTTTCACCCATTATAAGGCCATTGTGCTGAGCTGACCTGTAATCTTGACCTCAAGCTGTGTTTCTCCCTTGAAGCACTCCACTGTTGATAAGTTAGATCTGTAGATTACCCTCCACCTTAGAGTCACAGCATTAACAGAATTAATTCTATAGTATGTGGGAAAATAGTTTACACCGAATTGAAAACTTTAATTAAAGTGTTGAGTCTGAAACCTTATAGCAATTTATTTCTATCAATATGTACAGTCCCAGTGGTAGTTCACATTGCTTGTTTTTGAACAACAGAAAGAGAAAATGCATACAAATACCATAGAGGGAGGAGTATATAAAATCTAGTTGCCATGGTAATGGATGTACATATGTTTTATTGGTGGCAGGTCTTTCCTCATGTGGTATAACAATGCCCCCTAGTGCCATTTCAGATGGCCCAGCACACCAGGGAAGCAGCAACACAATCCAGAAATAGGATTTTCACAGCCTTGCTGGAGCAAGCTCAGAAAGTCTGAAATAATTTCCCCAGGCTTTAATTAAAATGTTAGTATTTCTTGGACATGTTCAAACTCAAAATCACTTGTTGATGTCATCTGTTTTTAGAAAAGTTGGGAATGAGAGTTGACTGACTAAGCCAAATTAGAATATTTAAAATTTCAGATTTATGTACAATTTTTATATGACAGAAGATGATGTGTGCACTATACTATATCAACTGCACGCAATAGATGGAGAGTGAATCTTTTCTAAAAATGCATTTGAGCTTGACACATCATTTCTACCAGCTGCCAAAACATTACACCACAACAGTGTTTTGTTCTTGGTTGAATGTGGATGATGTGTGTGGATCTTTCAGTAAGTTAAGGGAAGGCATTTTCTTCTGGAGTTTCTGCTGCTGGGTCTGCTGTGGGCAAATATTATTTATTGAAGTTAAACACTAGAGGGAGCTTCTGAGTACATGTCCCTGTGGTTTACACAGACCGCAGGGTTGTGTAGTTATTTCAGCCATCCAGGTAGTGATTTGACATGAAATAAAATATTCATATTCAAATATTCATTATCAAAACACCCAATCTACTGACCTTGCAGTTAAGAAATACATTTCGCAGTTCATCCAAAAATGTCTTGGTGGCGATTTTCAATTAACAATTTGTTTTCTGTATTTTGTTTCGCCCCCAACAGAAAGCATCATACTACCTAATTTGAAATTTCTGGCATTATGTTGCCAGTCTTCCCTAAATGATGGCACTGACCTCTACATAACTGTTAGGGAATGTAAATTAAAATGTGTTTGCCTATTTCTAAATGGCAGATTCAGTAACATTTGATGTTATTATGATCTGCATCAATAGTGGTGCAATAATAAATTGGTTTGAGTGAAATTTGGTTGACAGATAACATTCACACATATAGACATTTCTTCATCCATATAACCAACATTTCAATGCCATTCTGCACTGTCATTTACTTTTGACTGGTAGTCCTTTTGCCATTGCAAGGCTATCAGTCAGACTGTGAATATTAGCAGCGTTTCAAGGATTATCCATAATACAAGGTCTCCTCCAATTATGCATTTCTTTCTATTGAGACCCAACATGTGGGCACATTGAACTGAAGATGTCAGGGATCTTTCTCTGCATCAATTCCTTTTCAGTATATAATTTTCAGAATCTGCCAGCCACACAAAACAAGGTTGTTCTTTGCAGCATCTGATGTGACCAACCTTACCTTTAAGTGTCATATTCATAAAAGAGTGCCAGATAGAAGAAAGGGGTGTAGAAAGGAAGGAGGTGATGCTGTGCTGAGCAATGTTCTCTCCAAAGAAGAATGCTTCCGAGAATACAGAACTTGTGTCTCGCATCGGAGGAATCCTTGTGCTGCATGCGTTTTTTTTAATGACTGCTCGTATTGTGTAGACTACACTGGGAACGTGAAACGCCTCATGCAAAATTTCTGTTTTACTGTCAGTGGATTATCTCATATATTCTGCCCAACAAGATAACAGCATGGTGATGGGCGCTAAATGGAGATGGACTGGGAATAAATGTTGACTGATAAGTGCAATCAAAGCCAGCTGCCTCCATTTATTGACTCAAGACCCAGGGGTGTGAGTGCGTGTGTTTGAGAGTGTGTGTAAAATCAGTGTTGCAGTGGAATACGAGAAGTTACATCATCACCACTTAACAGTATTACAGGCAGCTCGCTAGACTATTGGTGCCCAAGGGAAAAATTGAAATGTTAAATTACTTTAATACATGTGCACATTGGGAATATGTGACTAAGGGTTGCATTTGTGCTTTGTTGTGCTGTTCTGGGCTGTACTTTGGATATATACAGTATGTATTTGTGTGTGTGTGTGTGTGTGTGTGTGTGTGTGTGTGTGTGTGTGTGTGTGTGTGTGTCACACACTTTGGGTAATACAGAACACTTTGGTTTGTCTAAACTGGTACATGAATCCCTTTTCTACTGTATTGTTTTCATTTCAGGATAATACCTTTTGAAAAGGTACAGTCACTAGAAATAGAAATTATGTATTCCAAATAACTGCCTTCTTTAGCTGTCAGTAGTATGTATTTGTAGTAATGACAAAAAGACACAGTGCTAGCCACCATTAGTTTCCTTAGAGTGCACCAACAACGTTTAATCTGTGTACACTTGTAATATAGATTTTCTGTTTCATGTACACTCATAAGTCAGCATGTTGACCATTAAGGGTTTCTTTATGTTAATCAAGATGGTTGAATAATTCATGTGTTTGACATCCTGAATGCTAAGCTATGCAAAGGCACTGGAAACAGATGCATTCACCCTTAACCAGCTAATGATCACCCGTGAAAATTTGAGAACCAAGCGGCTCTACCGCTGTTCATGGCGGCCATACTGGTGCTTCCATAATGAGAAAACGTTGCCTTTTCACACTATTTCTGCATCATTTGTCACCAAAAAATGTGCAAGTTAACACTTGAGAATTGCAGAGTAGTTGCTCGTAGCCAGCTGTTAGAGGCTGATTGTGTTTTTGCATTTTCTTGAGTGTGCTGATGAGACCGTTTTGTGTACTTCATGTTGTGTTGGTGTCTAATTGCAACTAAAGCACATCTTTAAAAATCAGCCGAGATAATTTTTGTTTTTAAACACAAGCTAATATGCTTGTAGCTTATAATGTATTCTAAGTGCAGGGGATCATTGACAAGTAGAGAGTGAAAACATTCATTAGGAAGACATTATTGGAAATCTATACAGAGGTCTGCACCTCGGACCTATCTATATCTAAATCCCAGTCACCTAGGATAGAGATTTTCATTGAACACTTGGGAACAATGTGTGAAAACAAATGCCAGCAGCACCGGGATGCACACTAGCTGAACATCTGTGATGGAAGTTTATGTGCAGGAACTCTCTCTGGCATAGAGATGTACAGGAAAGAACCCACTTAGGTGGCATCCCCTTTGTTTGTTCCATTATACTGCAGGGTTCACATACATATAGGCCTCTAATGCTCTCAAAATGAAAGTAAACACAACTCCCAGCTGCCTCGTTTTCTCATGAAGGAGGCAAACATTTCATTTAAGGAAGAACACTACAGGCCAGGCAGCACTTGACGGGTAAATCAAGTTAGGTGAAGCTAGAGATTTTTTTTTGCTTACTATAGATAATATTCACTTTAGTGTAAATACGCATTGGCCCCATTTGAAAGATACCTGCATATTCTTAAATAAATAATCTGCATGTAAATTGATATTAATTAATGATGTATCTGGTCTCTAAAATGGTTAAAGAGAAGAAAATGAGATCCTGCTGCCAACCTGTGATTGTGTAGATCCATGGAGCTTTCCATTAGAGAAACATTGGGGATCTCACGTGAGGTAGGCTGACCTTGTAGGTTCAGCAGCTTTATTGATCGCAGATGTCAGACAACCCAATTGGTCAGTAAAATGGAACCCTAAAAACAATGTACCCACATGTATGCAAACACACAAGATGGATCAATGGAAAGATGGTGAAATGAGAGCTAAAATATTTATAGGTAATGAATATTCTGCCGAGAGTTCTTTTGTAGCATCCCCCACAACAGTTTTACAGATAAAATATTTATAGCTGCTTAAATAAATGGATCAGCCGCATAACTTCAACACCAGGGATGTCTAGGTGAGTATAAACGTGTGGTACATGAGGCTGGGGAGTCTCTATGGATACAAAGAGTTTCAGTTGTCTAAAAGAATGATTGAAGTCTGTACATCTACTTCATGCTGTCAAATACAGCATGACTTAATATGAAAGCAGGACAGACTTCCAGTCCACAGATTCATAATACACTGCAAGTTGTTCCATTTAATAATCTCCTCTTCCTACCCTTTTCCACACTTAACACCTCCCCTCCCCATGTCCTGACCAAAACGAAAGCATTAAAGCAATTTTGATTTGGTTATCACTTTATAGGTTGCCAATGGCAGAATTTATAACCAAATAAGCGGCACCAAAAATGTCTCTTCCAATTGGCATGAGGGCGTGGGCAGTAATGTCTGCTGCCACCTGCTCCTTTCCCAATGTTTCTGCTCAGCAGTGCAAGGCCACAGGCGGTGAGTCTAATTCTGTTTGCACTGCGAGTTTAGGATTTAGGGACCTTTTACCAGGGCCGTAAAGGCATCGGGAGATGATGATGTCAGTGCAATTTAATCTTGTCAAAACTTCAAGGTTGGCCCAGCGGTAGAGATACTGACTATCAACAAACTAATGTAAGAAATTCCGTTGGGTTAATTCCTGGCACTGGGTGAGGACTGTAGGCCATTAAATGTGCACACTATCAGCTGCAAGGTGGCTGTTGTTACAGACCACAAAACACTGCTAAAGAGCCCTTGAGTAAGACACTAAACCCCAAATTACTGTGAGGCTGATGTACTGCTGCTGTGTGAAGTGTAAGTGTAAGATACTTTCTGGCCTCTTTAAAGCAACATTATGTAGTATTTTTATCTTAAAATAACTGCTTTAAAATCCTTTTGATGATACAGTGACTTGTAATAGGGTGAATGGAATCTCTGTCATTGCCACTCTGGGCAGGACATTTATCATGACAACAGCGTATAGCTTTACAGCACCAACACAACTCTTCAGCAAGCAAGCTATAAGAAGAAGAATAAAAAGTATAGAATGTACAATGTAAGTTCTTTGAAAGAAGCTAGCTTGGTATTCTCAGTATGGATATTGTGACAATAGCTGAAGAAACTGAAGAAGATCTCAGAGGAAATGAGGAAGAAAAAAGAGAGAGTGAATAGCAAATGATACAACAAGATATATTGGACTGGCTTTTTCTCACTGCCATGAGCTTAAGGAGCTGAAAGGATACAGGACAGATGCCGGCCTTCTTGATGTTGGGCTAGTATGTAACTGCACATGCTTGATGTTTGCAAAGTTTGTTAGCAAAGTTGTTGACTTGAGCAAAATCAGCCAGAGGTTTCACAAAGTTGTATCCGCTGTTCAAATATTTATCTTACTTTTCCTGAGATAACGCGATAATTATCTCAAGATCTTGAGACAGTTGTTTAACACAGGGGTCGGCAGGAGTTTCTTAATGATAATTTCAGAGTAGTTTTTAGTGTCACTGGTTTGGTTAGTTGGTGGACTACAGGACTCACAGTCAAAGGGTTGTGTGTTTGATCCTCACTTAAGACTAAACTTTTGATTATGATTCCTGTGCTTTACTAACAGAGCTAACCAGAAACACTGAAAATTTTTCTGAAATTATCCTGAAAAAAACGCAAAACTGCCGACCCCTGTTTTAAGCTATCATTTGTTTTTAGAGATCACGAAAAAATTATTCCATTATCATGGGAAAACAACATTCATCATCTTGAGATCTTGAGATAATTATCCCGTTATCACGCGAAAATGGAGTAAAAAAATATTTGAATGGATGGCCGCTTAGGGCTTCCGTACCCGGACACTGGTGAGAGCTTTGTGAAATAAAAGGCTGCAAGACAGACAGTGAGCTGGTCTTCTTTCTGTGTACACAGTTGGACTACTACTACTAATAATAAAAATAATACTAGTAATATTGCTATGTCTTGTCACACCTGTATTCGATCATAATGTAATCATAACAAATGCATGTGTACAGCTGTTCTCATTTATGACTGAGGTGAATTACACTCAAACAGTAGTGGTATCAAATCACTCAAAAAAACACATCTTACATAATGTTGCTTTAAGTTACCTTATGTTGACTTGAAAACTCATTGTAAAAACTGAGATTTTCAGATCTCTATAAAGATGGCACATCCTGCTGGTTGGTATTTAACTTAGAAGTGACTCATTGTTGTGAAGCTGCCTTTTTGTTTAAGCAGTTGTCACTGCTGAAATTGCTGGTGCGTCAGTGACAAACACAGTGAAATTATATAATGCAGCAAAGGGAACTTCTCAATAAACATATTCCACACATAGGGTTTCTGCTTTAGGACAGACAACCAGTGTTCACAAGTAGACCCTCACCAACGCCGACTAAAAAGCACTTAACCTGGCATTTGCTTAATAACACTACAAACTACAGCCTCTGAATGACCATTAAGTTAAATCAACACCTCTAACAGTCTCTAGCACAAGTGACCATTATGAGCTTAACCGAATGCGTCTTTACTTTGTTATTTTGCCCATTGTGTGTAAAAAGACAGGTAAATGTCATTTAGAGCGGTTTCTGTACAGTATATGTGGCATTTCAATCAATTTATCACTGTGTGCAATCAATATATATATATATATATATGAGTTTCCTTGATATCATTAATGAAATGGTAAATGGACTGCATTTATACAGCGCTCTTCTAGTCTACCGACTACTCAAAGTGGTTTACAATACATGCCAAGATTCACACATGCATTCATGCGCTGATGCAATGTGCCAACCAGGGCAGCTTAGGGGTTCACTGTCTTGCTCAAGTATACCTCGACACCCTCTCTGGACGAGCGAGGATTACAGTAATAGACCACCTGAGCCATGCTGCTCTTGAAACTGTGATGGAGATGTTAGTACTAGTAGAATGTGTTGCACAGCAGAGATATTGTAAGTGCTGCTAAATTGTGATCCAGACCATGACCGTATTTCCAAAAACCATATTACGTCCTGCTGCAAAAGAGAAGGCTACTGTTTGTTCCCCCAGGCATCACTCCGCATGAGTTTGTTTAATAGAGTAAGAAGAATATGGATAGAATCAGTTTTTCATCAGTCTTTCACTCATACCACCATCTGCTGTTGCAAGAAAGCTTTAGTTCACTTTATGCTATAAATACTGTCATGTCCGCCCTTTCAGCCATGATTTGTGCCATAAGGGTAATACAGAATTAATGTAGCCGGTGACTCACAAATCCAGTGAAAAGGCATGCAGAGGCTTCCGGTTTCTTGTTTGTTTGTTCAGGTATTATGTGTAATCAATTTAATAAGTAATAATTAATGAATTGTGAAACACTACCTTTACTGAAATCTATAGGATTTCACAAACGTATTAAATCTAGGCCACATCAAACTCATGACAAATTCAAGTTTAATTCAAGATATCTTATACTGTATGCATCTCATGCTACGATTCATAATTCAATATATGTTTAAAATAAGATATTACTACCTATGATGATTTAATTGCTGCCATATGCATTTTCCATATATAAAATATAAGACATACAGATGGTGCAGAATAATCCTGCTGAATTTATTGGACGCACCCCAGTGCAGATTTCACAAGCTGGTTTCTACTTGCAGGTCTCTTCTGTAGCCAAACAAATTTTTTATTGACCTGCAGGAGAATTTATCACCAAGTGGATCTTTCCCTTCATTAGCCCCTACCAAGGCCTCCCTATGAGCAGCAGTAGAGAGTAAATTCTTGATGCTCTAAAGTAATGGACCTCCACAGCCATGGAACTGCAGTATGCAATAAAGGGTATGCTGGCCCATTAGTCTTCTATGCAACAGCCTGGCTAATGAACTAAGGCTACCAGAAACGTTGAGAAGAAAAGGAGAAAAGAGAAAGCACTGAGGGAACTTACCGAGTTAATATGAGGGAGAAAGAGAGAACATCACTGACAGCGTCTGCATGATAAGTGAACTGCAGACAACAGCAAAATCATTTTAGATTGACAACCATGCAGATGAAATGTGTTTTTATGTTCACATGTATTATACACTGGAGCAAAGGGGTGTGGAAAAAGAGAAGAGGATTTATGGTTTTGCAAAAAATGATTACAAACGAAAGTGAAAGTTTACATATTTAAAGCAATACTGTAGCTGTTAAATTTTTCATGAAATAATAAAGTAGGCTGTATAGTGTTTCCTCCAATCCTCACAAATCGTAAAATAACTTTCCATTTACAAGTGACAAATTGCATTCTATTTCTACCTGTCTGTGTGTGTGTGTGTGTGTGTGTGTGTGTGTGTGTGTGTGTGTGTGTGTGTGTGTGTGTGTGGGAATTACTCATATTGTGGGGACATAAATCTGTATACACAGTCACATTGTAAGGACTTGCCTTCCTTGGAGACATGAAGCAGGTCCCTATTACATAAATCATTTAATTCAATGAAGACTTGGTTAAAGGTTAGGGTATGGTTAAGGATTAGGATTAAAGTTAGGCAAGGATTAGGATGTCTCCAGAAAATGAATGTCAATGTAATGCCCTCTGACGTGATGGAAACACGACTGTGTGAGTGTGTGTGTGTGTGTGTGTGTGTGTATTTCTGTGTGTGTTTCCCTGTGTATTTGTGTTTGCTCGTGTGTGTGTGTGTCCTTTTCATTAAAGAGCCTCCACTTCCCAGTCTTCAAACCACACATTTTTCCCCACACAGCCTGAAGAATTTCTGTCAGGTGTGCAGTCAGGAGTGATCAAGAAACATCATAATTAACATCTTAAATCCCATTTGAAGTGTGTGAATTTGAGATTTCCTCCGCTACTTTGTGGAAAATTGCTGTGTTTCGCTGTCTGTTAACCAACCTGCAGAGTGAGCAAATTAAGTGGTGATGTTTTCCTCTGCAAAACTGGGTTAAACATGGGGGTCGCTGCTTTGTGCGATAAGCACAGATCTTGCAACCATTTGCACTTTTCTTTGTGCTCTCCCAAAATTAGACAACCTAGTAATACAGGAGGATTCACATTGAGTACTCTGAATGGTTGAGGAATAAGACCTAATGACTTTTGAAGCTTAACGCGCACATTCAAGGCACAATGCTCATTGCCATCATACACATACACATACCACAAGTGCGTGTACACACTCACACACAATGAAGGAAGTAATAGCTTCAGGGGTTTGCTATTAAGATGTTTAATCTGTGGGCCTTAAGAGGAGCAGGATAAAATATTCCTGGAGGAAGCTTTTCACAACAAGCTCCTAGGATCAAGTGCATGAATAAATTACAAGCATAATTAAAGGAAATGTCAAATGGCTGCTGTATGGAGTGTTATTAACGACGCCCTGGTCGTGTTAAAGGAACTTGGGTCTGAGATGAAGATGATCAATGTAAGTTTAATGAGATTCCTCGTAGACTGAGGAACTACAGGACCTACGATAATACAGTTAGGCTTCACTGAGGCCCGGTACAGATATTGACCTGTTGGTGATGTACACAAGGGTAAAATGACTGCGTTAGTAAAGAAGATGAATTCGGTGCTTGTGGGAGAGAGAGTGGTGAAGGGCAGTTGTGTATGTGAGAGAGTGGGAAGGTGTGACTGAAGAAATAGAGAGGGAGTTGGAGAGTTCTTTCCAGTCTTGTCATGGGAAATACATCCTTTCACCATGAACTAAAGCTGTCAGCGGATGCTTATCAAAAACAGTGAAACGTCAGCTTTCTGAAACTCGTACACAGGGCAACCCAATTTGTTTTAGTTGGCGAATGCAGTTTTGAATTATAGTCAAGTCAAGTGAAGTCAAATGTCTTTGCGGTATATTGAAAAGAAACAGAATATATAATAGCAATATTAAATAATGTAAAGGTTACTAAAGTAAATTAAGTAAACATCACATTCCTGTTACTATATCGTCAGGTACATGCATAAACTGTTTTTTTTTCAAAGCAAACATTTTGATTTGTCAAGTGCCAAAAGTGCAGAGGTTACTAATGACATTAATGACGGCTCCGTTCAATTCAGTACCAGGATCCTGAAAATGAAGCAGCTCATTTGAATTCAGCTGTCATTCTTATTTACATCTCTATGTCTTCCTATTGTGACATGTCAAAATTTCAGTGAATAGGCCAATTAGGAAGGCAGAAATGTCACAGCTTTCAATGTCATCAATAGTTTACTCATTTTGCATTTGTGTGTTTTAATAGCAGGTACCTGCTCCATTACATTGCTATAACAACCAGGTGCTTTTTTTGTGCAGTTGAAAACAGATTCACTTACCCACAACACTTCAGTCCCCTTCAATCAGAAAGTTGTTTGAGTGATGGCGCTCAGCCCCCATGCATGTCCCACTTGCACACAAAGAAGAAGCCATATTCACACATGTTGGAGTAATTACAACACCCCACTCTGCAGCTCTATGTTTTCAGCCACTTGCAGCTCATTATACTGGTTTTCTGGTCCATGTATACTTGAGTCCCAGTGGCTCTTACTGACCCCATATATTATAACTGACAGCCACTCCTAGATTATAAGCTCACACTGTTTTTATACTGCCTGTCTTGTATGAAAGACTGTGGACTGGTGAAGAAAGTTGAAGCAAAGTGACCCAGTTTAGGTTTGGAGGCTTTGTGCCCCCTAGTGGTCAGAAATATCTTAATGCTGCTTTAAAACCGTCAAGTGATAGGTTAAACTAAAAATATTAGGTAATTAACACAAAAGATCATTTTAAAAATGTGTTTGTTTTAAATTTGCTAGGAATGAGGCAGAGCACTACTGCTTAATCTGCACATCCTGTTTAATCAAGTCTCAGAGGCGATATGTTGTACTTATGTCTAGATGCATTTAGCAATTTTTTTATATTAACACGTTAAATCAAATAACAGGATACGCACAGGTGTAACTAATGGCTCCACTCCATGCAGTAAACCATGCCAGTGGGCCGTCACGCGAAATAGCGCAACTAAATGAAATGCAGTCATTTTTAATCTTATTATCTACACCCCTACTTTTCCTGATAAAAAAATCAAAAGGTCTGCTCTAAAAACAGTATGTTGTCAATAGCATTGAAAGAAACCCCTATTTTGCACGTAGCTGTTGATTGCTGTTAAAGGAATAGTTTGAAATGTGCTTCTTAGCTTTCTTGCCCAGAGTTAGATGAGATCATCCTTGTACGTTTCCATTTTTTAAAGAGGGAACCAACAGCCTATTAGCTTGGCTTAGCACTTGAACTGAAAGCAAGGTGAAATAGCAGGTAGCCTGGCTCTGTCCGAAGGTAAAACATCTGCCTACTGTCATCTCTAAATCTCACTAATTAACACTTCATTATCTCCTTGAAATGTGTGAAAAGTTGCAGTTTTTGCCAAGCAGCTTCACAGTGACAACAGGACTCCAGCAGAGCTGCCAACTTGGTGACTTTCTCACTGTCGCGCGACTTTACAGACCCTCCGAGGGACATCATGCCTAAAAAAGTAGCGACAAATTTTGCGACTTATTCAGACCATCAGAGAAAAGGCGAGAAATATATTATTTTCATTCATTCCCATGCGTGCTGCACAACTCTTCTGCCAACGGTGCTGAAGTCTACCTCTTTCTGCTCAGCAGTAGGTGTGGCGTGTGGGGCAGGCAGGTCAGAGACGCTTCTCTCTCACTCTTTCTCTCTGGTTCTCTAGTCAAGGTGTTCCTTGTAAATATGTAAAGAGTTTGTTTGATCTTGTAAATATTTAAATACCTCGTTTGATCTTTTCCCTGTCTTTGTAGATTAAAAAAAACTTTATTAACTATGTGATTATTTGGCTAGAGATTTCTCTATCAACTTTTTATATGGCTTAAGGTGATCTCTTCATCACTGCAACTGACCATAGACTGTATACAGTCAATGCAAACAGCACAACCACTGAGCTTTAAAAATAAAATAAAATTAATGCGTGATGAGGTCATTGATTGGGACATTTGCATATGACTGCATCTGGCAACTTTTAATGACTTTTGTTGCTAGTGCTGGCTACCTTAATTGGCAGTGTTGGCAAAACTTGACTCCAGTTATTGCACAATAAATGCTGTAGTCTGGGACAAAACCCTTCATAAAACTGCAACATGTCATTGCCACACTTATACAAGATAATGTTTAAATTACCTTTGGCAAAATCCAGGCTAGCTGCTAGCAGTTTATGCTAAGCTAGGCTAAGTGTCTCCTGACAAATATAAGTGGATCTGACCTTCTCATCTATCTCTCGGCAAGAAGACAAACAAGCCTATTTTTCAAAATGTCAACTATACCTTTACGTAAGTGGGGTTTTTTCAGCCCATATAAAACTTAGAGAAATCACTTCCTGGTAAAAACAATTAAGCTACAGCTACTTAATGATTCACGTAATAGATACACACTACCTTCATCATAGAACCAAAATAGCCAATTTAGCAAGCCACAGAACAGCTAACATTTTACATTTTCTCTGGCGACTTCGGATATCTGAGTCCCAGGATAAAACACAACTTAAATTCAGCCACTTGCCACAAAGAGGACTTCAAAGGGATGCCCTTGTTGCCATGTAAGTATGAAATTGTTTAGTATTAATACCTTTCCTACATAGGCTGTCCTGGATAGAAGCTGGGGTTTCTCATCTAGTATTTCTTTTATCTTCCTTTCTGAAAGTTGAAAAGAGTCCTATATTCTGTAGAAAATAATATATAAGCCTACTTCTGTACATTAAATTCAGAAACTCATCATTTTAACCAAAACATTTTTTTTGGCATTCAAAAACGTGCCCAAATGGCAGCTTACTATCCTACAATAGTAGATTTAACTTATAGAAATATGGAAAGAAAGACAGAAAACCACAATAACGTTTCAGTTTTTCAGAAACACTGATGAAAGACACCCTCTGCGAAAAAGCTTATAATAAGCTTAACATTGTTCTAAATTTAAGTTTTTTTAAAGCCCCTAAAAAATAGTTTCAAAAATAGGTATGTCTCTATAACATTAAATATTAATCACTACATAAAACACAATTAAAGTTAAAGAAAAAAATCTTAGGTTGTTGGGGTTTTTTTGACATTTATCTTCTTCTTGTGACCAGATTTTGAAATTGCTAAATTCTGATTAGTGCACAGAAGAAAGGAAGAATGGGGCTCAGTCCTTTTACTGACTGAGCCCCATCCCCTTCAAATTATTGAAAAGAGAGCAGATTAAA
Source organism: Lepomis gibbosus (assembly GCA_029875015.1). Lineage (NCBI taxonomy): Eukaryota > Metazoa > Chordata > Actinopteri > Centrarchiformes > Centrarchidae > Lepomis > Lepomis gibbosus. Next base: position 50,300 of record JAPMOB010230761.1, read on the forward strand.
AAGCACAGACAGAAATCTCTCATGACAAATAGCCAAAATTGTTCTAACTTCAGAAAGTGTGTATTTACGCACGACCCCATCACTCATAGTCCATTCAGAATGCTTAAAACATGACATATTTTATGTTGATCCACATAGACACATATCAGTCTCCTCTCAGTATTTTTTTACAATACTACTTTTTCTCTCTCACTGCCCAACACATTTGCATTTACACTTGTCTTTAATGTGGTCACACGGTGTCTCTGGTCACCCCTGGAGTTGGTTTGAAATAACGAATCATTCTTTGTCTTGGGTGTATTTACCTGTACTTTCATCAGCCACCATTCCATTGCACTCACCACCTAAAATGCACTTTAATGCCAGGCATAAATGGTCTAAAACATGCAGAGAGGAAGAGCCATCCTAGAGCCAGCACACCAGCGTGATAGACAGCGATGCTTACTCTCCTGCTGCTATAGCTAATATCACAACAACAGCATATCATGGCGAACTAGAAAGTAAGATGAATGTCCGTGGGGAAGTAATTTAATGTTATCTGAAGCACAAATCATGGCTAGAATAGTGAGGTGTGGCTCGGTCCGAGCCACTCCTTTGTTTCCCATTTACAGAGGCTGTGTACATTTTTTTCAGAGTGCACACAAAACCGACAGTTAGAGGACCATAAGGAGATATTTGCTAAATTTGACAAAAAAAGAGTATTTTCGATTAGAATCACATACCCCACCTTTAATATTCCACTTTGACAAAGATTACATGAAGACTTCTGCACGCTTGCACAAAATGGTATCAGTTTTAGTTGCTCTGTTGTTTTAAGTTACACTTCATGATCTGGACTAGAATTATAAAGATAAAATAAAGTGTTGGTCTTTGCTATAGTCATAAAATCTGTTTGTGCCTCCTCCCTTTGTAATTATAGGCTGCATGAGGGCCAGATGGACCTTACCAAGGATTTCTGCACACTTACAATCTTTAGAAATTAGGTTACTGATGACTTTTTGTTTTATAAACCTGGAAGAAATACCTTTCAAAGAAAATAAAAATGACCCCAGACTCCCGAGCTAACCCGATGTGGGTCTCGCAGTTTCGTTGCAATATCGTAGTCTGACGCAGGGGGGCACAGTTCTCTGCCAGGTGCGTCTTTTTCCCTCCCGCACCTTCCCATCCCAGCGCTGCTGGTTCTGGCTGCTCCATCGCCTCCTCGCCGCCGTACAGCCCACATCTTCTTCGCAGGGGGGAGCTGACTTGATGCGCATAATAAATCATCTCTGCAAGATTCCTTTTCAAGCCCAATTTCAGACCTGCGCGTGTTAGATTTGAGAGCGTAAACACAGGCTAGAGTCGAGCCTCTTAACTGGGGATGTTTCAAATGTGATTCAGCGCAGCAAACAACGTGGGTGTTGTGTGTGTGTACGTGTGTGTATGTTTTTTTGGTGGGGAGTGGAGGAGAAGGGAGAGAGCAGCGATATGAAACGCGTGTGTCCATGCCTACTGCGTTACCCGTTATCTCTGACTGACCACCGGATCAGTTTTTCACCTGTATGAACGACCTTGCGATTGTGACCGAAATATTCCTAACGAGGTTTCCATGGAAGATAAATGTGTCGCTTTTTCCGTGAGGACTGAATTTGGTTCCTGCTGGTCTCAAGATATTTCAAGATAAGAGGTAAGACAAAAAAATAGCCCACGAGCGCGCTTGGCAATTGCGAACGTGCACAAATACAGAAAGCTAAAATATTTACACAGTGATATTTATATGCTAAATAATGTATTTACTTTAATAGGCTGACGTCTCGGCCAATCAATTCCTAGTGCTAGGTATTTGATTATAATTATTTGTTTTAGGCTAGATTAACGTGACGTGCCCTCCAACTGCAGCCAATTCCTCCACACTGAGTAGTCAGATTTTGGAGGGGCATGCATTCAGACACAGTACTTTGATTTAAAAAAAAAAATAGTAAGTAGTTGTTTTGTAGCTCAGCCATGCTTTTCTTTGTCAAAGTGATGCAAAGATGCTGTTGCATTACTCATATAGTAGTGTTTTTGCCTGTTAACTGCTACTGTGGTTCCTACCTGCTGCGATGCCACACTGCAGCCCGGTTTTACTTCACCTCACCCTCTGAAATGTGTGGCTATAGGCCAACACACCAACACATTTAAGGGGTAAAATCCCCCCTGGTGAACTTGCATGTATGGTTCTTGTATGCACTGGCTGATTAAAAATACGCCATGAATGTATTCATATATTATCAAAGACCCCAATGTATAAAAGGGTAACAATACCTTCAAATATTGAGAAGTGCCATGGCAATGAATGGCTTCATGCTGAGATACAGTAAGTGCAAAATGTGCAGACCCACACACACACACACACACACTATTTCTACCCTGCAACATTCACCAGGTAATTGCATACTGGTATGCCACGATGTCAGCTGGAATATCTGTGATGAATGCAGCTCAGGCCTTCAAAGTAAGTACACTCCCACTCTGCCAGCTGGGCTATTTGTTCAACCAGCGTGTTACTTGGATGCAGGCGGAGTGTGATGGAGGTGGTAGATATCGTGATTATACATAATTTTTTTTGTGTCAGTTAACCCAGTGGTGTGTTGGTACAGGAAGGTACCCTCCTTGATTGAGAGTGATTCACCCTGTAAAGCTTTCTCACCACCTTTTATCACCATCATCTTTAGCACCATTATCCATGAGAGCAAGCTGAGAATGTGAGTGAGTGTGTGTGTGGGCGGATGTCTAAGTGCTTGTGCATGTGTGTGTGAACAATCTTATACAGTATGTACATGTGAATCACAGTGATCTGCTCCTGTGTAATGTAACTGACAGAATTCTGTAACTCACTATTTTGCATTTGTAAATTATTAATTAGATCTGCAAAAAAAACAAAGGAACACATTGCATCTGCTGTTACACGGTGCCATCCCTGACAAAACCCCATTACAAATGCAAACCATAACATGCAAAGTCAACAGTAGTGTAATACCCACTGTATCTTCCACACACCAATCCTCGGTGCTGAGGTGCCAGCAGTTTGCACGCTGTGGGCCTATCACTGAGGTATGGCATGCAGGACTCTTCTTGAGAAGAAGCGTACCAATCCAATTTTGCAGACTTTGGGGGAAGAAAAAGGACTGAGCAAACATGAAAGGTAGGGAAGAAAATCCTGGCTGAGACCCCACGTGTCTGATTTGACATCGAGGCAGCTGACAAACAATTAGACCCTCCATAAGTAGCGCTCTGAACCAGGCTCTCACTGGGATTAGGTCACAAATGAGCCGCACATCACGACTTATGTTTTTAAAATGGAAAGTGAGTGTGTGTGTGTGTGTGTGTGTGGAGGTGTTATATGTGATGCACACGGTGAGAAAGTCAGTTTAGTGTGTAGGTGAGTGTGTGTGGGCTGTGTGACATTTAGCAGATAGGCCTTATTATCTGTGTCTGCCCTTACTATATCTTGAACACCTTGAAAAAAAATGTGTGTTTCTGTGTGCGCACACCTGCTTACATGCGTGTGCAAGTTTTCATGCAGGTGCACACTTACGTACACAGATCTGCAGATACACGTGGATGTGTGTGTGACTGCTCACTTAACTGCTGTGTTATTGCCTTTTCTCCGTTGTGTGTATGTTTGACATTTCATAATTGCATCATTACTCGCTCAGTCTCCTCCTGCAAGAAGCGGGTGCATTGCAATTTGCAACACATGCTACCAGCAGACAGACACTTGCCCTTGATTATGGACCTGGGTGGAATGGCTTCCTCATCAGGCTGTCTTGATTCACCCCAGCATGTGGGGAGACACATGCTGCTGTGGGTGAATCTAATTGATTGGATGGCACCCAATTCCCAGGTCCAAGTCTCCTCAGGCAGCCAGAGTGAATCCATCCAAGTGAAGGATGAGCTTAGGCGTTGGTCGCTCCCCTAATAGATTGGCATGGGCATCTTCCCATATGCCTCTAGTATCACCCTCAGACATCTCTGGGTGCAAGTTGGCCAAACCACAGGGCACAAAGTGACACTGCCTGGATCTCCACTGATGTTAGAACGGACAGAAGAAATGAGACACATCCTGCACCATACTCCACATCCAATTTTATTCTCATTGTAATCCATTACTAAATTGTACATTCTAATCTACAGGTCTATTCCTGATAGATGATTAAAAACCATAATGTTTTAAGTGGGATAAAAATCTTGGGGTTCGCTGAGTTTAGTGTTTTACAACTATATTCTTGTTCCAACAGGTCAAGCTCCCGTCTCTCGGAGAACACGAGTGCCATTTCAAAGCTTATTGGATGAAAGGCTCATTTGCCCTTGGCTGCCAAAGATGACGTTGCCATGGAAACAGCTTCTACTGTTATCAATCATCGACTGTCTGGCAGGTAAACCACCTTTTTATATGAGTAATGATTCTTTCACGTTCAGACATTTACAGTTGCGGGATGATAGCTGAAGAGCTGAAAATCATGTCAGTGTCAGAGATGATAGGATGGCCCAGATTTAAAGGAACACTCCTCGGTATTGACTTCCATTCACAACACAGACACAACACTCTCAATCTTCCTCTTCACTACTCCTGATTGTAACCTGATGGAGAGATGTTTGCTCATGTTTTGTGGTCTTTTGTACTCTTATCCTTGTCACCTGGTGGGACATTTAAGTAACACAGAACAAAGACTGCCACCTGTGTTACTTAAAGAAACGTATTAGTTAATAATGTCAATCACAGTGTTTATGTTCATCAGGAACAGAGACCAAGGATTGCTCCTCTAAATTCACAACAAATAGAAAAATGACTTTCCAATGAATGATCAAACTTTTGTATCACATGAAAATACACTCGTTTTTAATTCATGGAATAGCAGCGCTTCTACTACCAAAGCGACAGGAAGGGCACCCTGGTGCAGCGGTACATTCTCGGGAGTTTTTATTTTATTTTATTCGGTTTATTCGTTAAGAAGAATTTGCACTTTGCAGTACCTCAAGATAATATGAAACATACTGAGTCATATCCCATGTTTAGTAATGTCCAACCTTCCATTTTGAAAGAGCCTCCTTATCAGACCGGAATATCCTGTTGCCTCCAGGAGGGAATTACGGGGGCCAGACTCTTATCAAAATGGCACCTTTTTTTTCTGGCTTAATGCTCAGGCTGTTACTGTTTCTCTGACAGATTGTCTGGACAGTGGACCATACCATGGTCCAAGATGGAGAATGGAGCCAGGTGACTTGTTCATTCCTGTTGACTCAATTGAAGAAGAAGCTACTCTGACCTGTGATGCTAAGGGAACACCACCTCCTCAGTACAGGTAAGAAAGAGCAGATTAATTTTAAGGTGTGTGTAAGCATTTGGTTAAGGATGTGACTTGTTATGACTAAAGTGTATGTTTATGACAATTATAACAAGGGGAAATCTGATTTACAACTAAATAACCTCCAAATCATTCTGAAAACCGGATTATAAAAATAATCAGGAGCTCACTTGCACTTTCTCCCTATTCTCCTCTTCACTTTCATCACTGAAAGCATTCTCCGGAGCTGTAAATGTCATAATGACATTTACATGTTTACATGAAAAATACTGTGATCAGTGCATGAAACAGCTTTTTAGTTGTACGGGAACATAAAATGAGTGCAAAAATCAATTTACACCGGTCACCTTTTTCAATCTTTGGGTAAAGTTTTTTAAAAAACTAAAAATATGTTAGGTATAAATATATTATATACATACTGAGTCTTGTAGCTTTTTCACATTTTATAGGAAGGTGCTTGCTCTCCTTTAAATTTCCTTCAAATTAGAATCGAATGCATACAGACACTAAGCAGTGGCGTCCTTATGGCTTAATTCATATTGACTAACTTAGGACTGACTTAAGCTGATTTGCCTGTTGTCTTGCTGATATTATCTTAGTAACACACGTGTAGCATCTTAATGAATCGTAAATCTCATTTTATAAAACGCCACCAGACCCATGCCGGTTGCTAGACACCATGTTGGCACCAACAGGCATTGATTACAAGCGTCTTTGGCGTTCAACAGTGGAATTACTGCAGCACAGCCAGCACAGATGAGCTGAATGATAGTGGTGTAGGGTACATACACTCAATATTTTAGGCTTTTCACATTCCCCGCCTAAGACCAGGTATTTCCATGTACTGATTAAAGGTGAGATGAGCATGTTTAGTGTGGTGTCTTTTCAAGCTGGCTGTGCTAGGCTCTGCATGCCCTCAGCACCTCTTTGGCTCCTCTCTTGAAGTGCAAATGGGCTCACAGAGCTCCCTCCCCCTTCCTCTCTGTTCTCCCTTCTTCTTTCCTCTGCCAGTACTGTCACTCACAAAGAGAGGAGAATTTCATAGTATGCACACTGAAGCAGCATAATAACTCATGGGGAAAAAAACACATCTTTTCCACAGCAGGTCATAAAAGTGATTTTTTTCCAAATCTAAACAGAGGGTAACTTGCCCAACCTTTACTTGACCTGAAGTTTGAAGCATGTGGCTTCGGACTGTAGGATCATCTGGAATACTCGAGTTTCTCTCTGGTCAGATGGCCAGACAACATGTGTTCACAAAATGAGTCTCAAGCAGAGTAACTCAGTTTCGGAGCTGCTATTCAATCACCTGCCCAATGTTCATGGCACCACTGAACAGCAGAGGCACTTCAGAGCAGGTCAAAAAGAGGTGAAAATGGTGGATAAACAGCTGAATGCGTGCAAGTGGACACAAACACCTAAACACACAGGCATGTATCACTAGCCGACCCACCACTTTAGGTATACATTGTACAAACAGTCTCTCAGAATGTGTTGCCTTAAGAAGTAGTAGGGCTAATTACAATGCAAACAGAAACACAGCCATCAAGCATTTGCAGCAAGCCCTCATCAACATTCAACTGTTTGGATAAATTCTTTAAGAAATTATTTTGAAGGCTAGACTTGAAAGCTTTTGAAAGTTGCCCATTATGGCCTCCACATCTTTCATTTCCTCTTAAGGAAAACAGAATAGGAAAATGTGACTGAAGGGAGAAAAAAAAATTTCCTACCCTTTGAAAAAAATGATGGAACATTCTTGAAAAGTGTTCTGTCCTTGAACCCATAAATGCTCCATTTTTGAACCACATTTAAAAAGAGATTGTGAGTGTTGTGGTGGCAGAGAAAGAAAAGTCTTTTTTCGCTGAATAATGGGTCTTCTATAAATCAATGAATTAACCTCGTGTTTTTTGAGAATTGAAAAGTATTATTGTTTTTTAAATTCCCACGCCTGCTAAGTGTGGGAAAGATGTAATGGAAGGTGAAAAGGAGTGTAAAAGCCGTTCGTTTGTTACATCAACCCACTGTTACCGCTTGCCAAGTGCTAATGTTTTGTCCTAATGAGAAGTCAAAGGTGGAATAATGTCACATTATGTAAATATAATGTGACAGCAAAGAGGTGATTATGGTTAAGACGGATGGTAATATCTAGGATGGCTTCTGAAACCTTTATCTTCTGCTTCCCTTAAATAGCAGAGGGTAGCTTTGTGTATGATACTCTTTAAGATTAAACTTTAATGATTCCTGTGGGGGAAAATAGGAACTCTGCGGCAGCAAATGGTGATAGAGCAAAAGAAAGAAAAACAGAATAGAAGAAAAGTGCAGTATAAATAATACATTTGCATAAAACACATAACCAATAATGTAAGTTAAACAAATGACTTAGAAGCATGGGTATTGCAGCATTATGGATTAGAGAATCATTAAATTACAGGGACAAAAATATGCAAAATATGTTAACGTAGCAGCATGAAATTATCACTTATTTATATAAATGTCTGCTGACAAGAATTTAGGATTAAAGAAAACAAAAATTACTAAGACTACAGAGGCCATTCAAGTGCTTATCAGTATGTTTACTTTTGACAGACGTGCACACATTTATCTTTTCCAAGTTCCTCTTTATGACTTTATAAAACCCTTGTGTTTGAAACAATGTTTCTTTGTCAGGAAAGTTGAAACACAGCGAGAAAAGAATTAATGGCAAAAATCACATGCTGTTCATGCTTCAACTTGCAAGCCTGTGAATTACTTGACACCAGCACAGATATACAGTGTATTATTCTTATGCGAGTTACTACAGTGACTTGTGTTCTCTCCTCACCTCCTGTCAGACCACCTTGGTTGGTAGAAAGAACAGTGCGTTTTGCCAGGGACTGATGGTGTCTTTGCCCTCACAGATGGTCATTGAATGGGACTCTCATAAATCTGGGCCTGGATCGCCGGCGGCGTCTGTCTGGGGGCAACCTCATTATAAGCAGTCTGGACCGCTACCAGGACGTAGGGATGTACCAGTGTATGGCGTACAACACTGTAGGAGCTATCCTCAGCAGGAGAGCAAGTCTGCAGTTTGCTTGTAAGTCACAGTCAGTGTTTGTCACTTTTTACTGAGATGTGGCATTGAAGTGTAACTGCACTTAGCAAATAATGCCGACACGCACCGAGCTGAGTGGTCGATAATTGCAATATTTATAAGAGTGCTGCAACGTTAGTGTGAGGTAATATTAAATGTCGAAGTACTACAACATGGGAGAAACTATGATCTTTTTTTACTGACGGTCATACGTGTGATGGTATAATGACTACTTCATTGTTCATTGCTTAACTCGATCAAAGTCAATCATTGGTGTTTTGTTGGATGTACTCTGGGCTAAGGTAGTAAGCCAAATTGCTTAAGTAGTATATGAGGAATATCTTAAGGACTGATGCCTGAAGAAACCATAGTTTACTTTGACTGGAACATAACATAAAAAAGAGCAATGAAAATGAGTAAAAGAAACTGTGCAAACAGGACTTTATATTTCACCCGCATTGCCACAATATATTTCTGTAACTGAACTGTAACTAATTGCTCATAATATATCTTTGGTGGTAAAACCAGCAAACATTGCAGGTGAATAAAGAAGTGAATACTTGCTATATATGTACTATTGATTAAGGGTTCCTTTCATGATCACAGCATAACACCTTTTTACACCTTCTCTTGGTGGTATCTCGCCATGCAGATATTTTTGGTTTTATAAGACGTGCACAGCTGACATTTGTCATTTGGGGTGGCTCAGAAAATTCAATAATGACGACAATGATTCTTTGCAGAAGCAATGTTTTGTTATACTTTATAATCTACACCCCTTGCTGAGTTTTTAAAAACATTTTTCTTTACCAGTTTAAACCTTTAAATGAAAATAGTCCCAACTGAAAACTGATTGCAGCAAAGTCTGTTGATTATGCAGTTGTAGTAGAGTAAGTTGGAGGTAGAATGTGAAATTACTTTTTTTTGTGACCCTGGCTCATTAACTATCAACATATAATAATGGTGTCAGTGTTATTATTATGTTTATTTAGTTTGTTTTATCTCATCATTATTTGGATGTGATGATATAATGTAATTATAAAGTTATAATAAGCAGTAGTTACTTTTTTAAACAACCAAAGCTTTTGTTCGACCAACAACCGTCCGCATCTCACTGTCTTCATCTTCATTTTAAAAACACTTTTTAACTCGTTCTTGTTGTTTTGTGTCCCTGGTTTGGGTTGCAGCATATCCCATCATGCTGTGCTCATGTAGACATGAACAGGAGTTAAAACTATCCTACCAGCCTAATTGCCATATCTTAAAATGTATATCAAATATTTAGGGCTTGGGTTATAAAATGTTTGCGCTATATTTTGGTCTCGTATGTACAAGCTGATTTCTGTCTCACTCTGTCTCTCCTCTCTCTCTGGCATTGCAGCAGTGCAATTCTCATGACAATTTCCCTATGGGCTTGTGTCAGTATCTTGTTGAAAGCTTTTACTCAGCTCTGTTCCACTCTGATATCTGAGATCCTGCAGTGATCTTTCTTTTTCATTCCCCCACCCCAGACTTAGATCATTTCAAAGTCCACACCAGGAGTGCAGTGTCAGTCCGAGAGGGACAAGGAGTGGTGTTACTTTGTGGAACGCCCACTTCCTCAGGAGGTATACTATTTTCATCTTCCTCCACCATTACAGTTATTTAAATTCTAGGTGTTTTAACATGATTAAAGTATAATCTTGCCACCATTGATTAGCTTTTTTATAATCACACTTAATGCTCTTAATCAGCTTTAATATCACGTTAGCCAATATGGGGGTCCATGACTGGCTCCTATGTGTTTTTGTCTGTCTTCCAGACCTTACTTATGCATGGGTCTTCAATGAGTACCCATACTTTGTTCAGCAAGACAATCGGCGTTTCGTCTCCCAGCAGACAGGAAACCTTTACATTGCCAAGGTGGAGCCCTCTGATGTGGGTAACTACACTTGCGTAGTGATGAACAGCATCACAAAGGGCAAAGTTCATAGCTCACCTACGTCTCTGATCCTCAGGACAGATGGTAAGAAACGCAGCTTAAGGCCGTGATGTGACAAGTGTGCAGCCATGTACCTTTCCTTTCCAGGTGGCTTTAGCCATCATACTATCATGAGTGCTTTTTGTCCTGTCGTGCCTCACTGTAGTTGAGTCTCTGAGTGCTAATGTAAATAGTTGCTCCTCAATGTAGGCCAGCAAACAAAGCACCCTAAATCACTTCTTTGCTGACTTAGCTTTCTTATAATTCGCATTCCCTTTAAAAGCTTTCCCTGCTCTTTCACGTGAAATCTCAGGCCAGTCCTGTTGTTCTATTCTCTGTTATGCTTTCATAGAAAGAGTGAATAAAGATTGCCTTTGGAATGAATTAAACATAAGCTATACGTCATTGGACCATTACATTGAGTGTTCTGGTGGCTCAACCAGTTAGTTTCCACTCAGTGTACTGTACATGTAGCTGCATAAATTTAAATCCCATAACATCACTTTCTGATCCTAGTCTCGACTGTCTTCCCCGAATACTGATATAAGCGATAAAACCCCAGAGGCTGGGGACTGCCCACTCAAGCTTTGAAATAATAGATAAACAGCCGGACTAGCTGAAAAAACAAGGTTTCAAATATACTCTGTCTTTTCCGCAAAGAGGAGATTTAAATTATTCCTTACTGGTATTTCATTGCACTCTGGCGACTGCACACTTAAGTGATGTGCTGCTTTGAGTTTACCCATGAGAGAGTGTTTGCTCATGTGTCTTTTATTTCTCCTCTGTTAGCTTTACAGTGCTATTGTTTGGTCCATAATGCAAGCCATATTGCTTGTAAGTCATGAATAATGGAAGAGTGAGCAAGTTCTTGTGCTTGCTCTTCATAGGAGTGATGGGTGAATACGAGCCGAAAATAGAAGTTAATTTCCCTGACAATGTACCCGCCGCAAAAGGATCAACAGTTACGCTGGAGTGTTTCGCCCTTGGGAAGTAAGCTGGATTCCTTGAAGCATGTTTTCAATCTTGCTCCCTTGCATTCTAGACGAGGAACCTCTGGATTCCTATATAGTACAGTTACTGTAGCAATTATATTTCTTAGAGTGTGGCATCAAGCCATGATTAGTCTGAAATCCATGTGAGATGGCTTTTTTTTGTTGTTGGATTGGGTTTACTCTAAACCATTCATCCGCAGAAAATACTGCGAATAGGCTTTAAGCTCCATCAAACACTTTATTGCAGGATTATTACAGACACCTGCAACCTGAGCGACAATCTTAAAAGTTCAAAGGAACTTGAACCAGAATCTCAGCTTGAGGTTTAATACCCCTCTCTCTCTCTTCCAGCCCTGTCCCAGAAATCACCTGGAAGAGGGCTAACGGCGTCCCCTTCCCCAGCAAAGTCAAAATGAAGTATTCAAACGCCGTTCTAGAGATCCCCAGCTTCCAGCAGGATGATACGGGAGGATACGAGTGTGTGGCTGAGAACAAGATGGGCAAGAACACAGCCACTGGTCGACTGGCCTTCTATGGTACTAAGAATTTTGAATGGCTTGCTGAGACAACACAGAAAAACTCTACATCTAAAATTATTAAGAATTGTGTAAGATCTTTGCTATTGTTGAATTATACTAAAAAATCCACCCATCCTGTTCCGGATTTAAGGCGGTTGCTGTTTGTATGTGACTTCAAGATTTGGTTAATTGTTATTTACATTTTTAACAGCTCATTGTTAAATGTACAGCCGGAAAAAGTCATTACCTTCTTCACGGATAATAAGGGCCGTTGGTTTTAATTTTACCACAGCTATTACTTTTTGGCTTCTTGGCTTGCTTCAGCTGTGAATTTGTGAGAGAGGGAAAATCACACTTGAAATTGGAGTTGACGGCATTTACAGTGCCTGCGAAGTGAGCTGTGCTTGTTATGAGCACAACACTCCACCCATGAAAATTCCTGAAAAGCTGTAAATATGTAAGAGGCAAGATGCAGGGAGTTGTACTGGATGGGTGATGGTTTATTATACAGAGAATTAAGGTGACAGCTCTGGGTGAGCCATGATGTCGGTTGCACTTCACCCGTCATGAGAGCATCCTGCTTTGTGGCTCAGTGTTTGGAGCTAATCTTGAATTGCCAAAGGCTTCTGACACATTTAAGTGACGAAACTGAGTGATACCCTACATTCACTCTTCTCTCCTAAGTGTTATGATTTCCACTTACTTGAGCTGTCAGTCTATGCATGCTTTCCTTTGAACTATTTGGATGCAGCATATTTAATGAGATAATTCTGCTCCTTCAAAAATCTGTCCTTATGGTTCTCGTCAGATATGTCACTGGAGTAAATTTCTGTTCCCTCAGCCAAGCCTCAGTGGATCCAGGCCGTGAAGGACACGGCCCTGGCCATAGAGGAGAGACTGTACTGGGAGTGCCGGGCCAATGGGAAGCCCAAACCCTCCTACACATGGCTGAAGAACGGCCAACAGCTACTCTCAGAGGTAAATTACTGTCTGTCTTCTGCCGCCTACCAGTGTTTCATTTTAAAGACTTAATCTTCAGCTTCAACTCATGCTTTCATTTTAGAGAGCCTGGTGTCAAACACATGGCTGTTTTTCCAACCGCATTTCAGAGTGAGATCAGAGGAGAGCGTAAACATCTTGCTGAGGTGTGCCAGTGATGAGACATGGATGTAACTGTCTCTTATTCTCCTCTACCTTGGCAGATTACACAGTCTTAGAGAGTAGATCAGTGTAGTCCCTGGGAGATTGCCCCATTTCAATTGAATGAGAGTCAGTGGTTGTTTTTCATTATTCATGGTGCATGTTAAAGCTCCTCCAGATTTAGGGACAATGGGTTTAATCTTCTGTGAAATATACTGTATATAGCAGCACACCTTACTCCAGACCAGGAGAGAAATGCATGTGGTCTTGTGTATTTTGAGATCACTGGCTTTAAACTTGACCTGACTTGTGACAATAAGATTTTTTTTTCTCAGTGGCATTTAAAAATGCTCAGGACGAGGACTGCAAGTTTAACATATATAGCCTGATTTTATTATTAAAAACAAATTTTAAATGTCATTCGTCAGTTTGATTTTAAGAATATATTCACTGTTGCAATATTTCAGAATATGATTACCATTTTTATCATTAAGGGGGCAACATTATGTAGTTTTCATGGCTTCAGTTTGAGATGTGGCTCATGTTAAGCATACTGCTTGTGTGAATGTTTATACTTGTATGTAATAAAAATCATACTAAGAATGAATGTGAGAGCTTAATCCTCACTGGCAAAATTGGACAATAAAAGATCAGACAGATGCCTGTGAGTTATACCACCTCAAACATTATCTGTTCTGGATAAATCATTCATCAGATATGTTTGATGATGCATGAAAATGGAAAGTATATAGAAAATAACATAATTACAATTGATTCAGCCACACAGACACAGGTCTTGCAAGCTCAGTTTTCACTACAGGATAATAGTCTTGATATATAGTCTTAAAATATCCTTTGAGAAGCAGTTCAGACCCGCAGGACCAAACGCCAAGCTGGTTTACATGATGGTGAGAAGAAGCATATTTGGAAAACAAAAATGTGTTTTGTGCTCTTCATTCCCTGCAAAATAATCCTGATTTGATCTATGCCCACTGACAGCGCCTCTAACCCAATCCAGTGCTCACTGAGCTTTGCCAGAATGTGCTGAGCAAAGCAAAAGCTACCTTTAAGTCTTAAGCAATAATTGCTTTCTTTCATCCTCTTCTATACAGGACAGAATCCATGTGGAGGACGGAGTCCTGTCAGTGTCAGTGCTGACACTCTCTGACGCCGGCATGTACCAGTGTGTGGCTGAGAATAAACACGGCGTCATATATTTTGCTGCTGAACTAATGGTTTTAGGTAGGATGGCATTTATCTCGCCCTTAAATCCTCAAATCATTGTTGCCAAAGAATCTTAAAGGTTAACTTCCTGTCATTCTTAAAGGTTGTCTGGATTAGCGGAGAATGGGGTCAGTGAGGATGGTTTTGTGGGGCCAAACGCATTTTTTTAAAAAAGAATTCACCTTCTTGATTTCTTTATTTACTTCGATGTGAGGATGAAGCAATAGATACTGAATTCCCAGTTGAACAATAAACATGATCTTTTACAGTAAAACTACTTAAAAGTTTGAGAATTTTTCAGTTCAGATATGCTTCATTCTTAAATCATTTTATACAAATTGAATAAAAAACATCAGTAGTAGTTCTATTTTATATTTATTTGAGGTGTTTAAAACGTCTCCATTACTTTATGATTTGATTTTCACAGATCAAACTGAAGCATGCTTCAAATGCCCTGTGAGATCTGCTGCAGTCTTTTGCTAAAGTTTACTGTTTCCCATCAGCCTCTCCTCCAGACTTCACAGGGAATGTCCTCAGAGCTTTGCTCAAAGCCAAAGCAGGAAGTACAGTGACATTAGAGTGTAAACCCCAGGCCTATCCCATCGCCAGTATTTTGTGGAAGAAAGGAAACCTTCCTATCCACACCAATGACAGGTAATGTCTGAACTGAAAGTTTCTGTGTGTGTTCTAAAACCACTTTTATGACGGTAGGCCATAGCAAAAACGTAATAGTTCAAAGTAATAGTAAAGCATGCACCTAACCAATTCAGTCTTTTTTCTGTATAGATGTCAGATCAGGTGCACTATTCATCCCACCTTCGCTCTTTTCAAACCTTGTTTGGTCTAACTGATCAATATTCACTGCAAATACCAAAACTGCTCCACTGTTCAATGTCAACGATCATGCAGAACATTGACTTGTGGACAAATCCACAATCAGAGTTTATCTAATGATTCTAACGATTCTTTGTTCTTAGAAGTTGGATTGTAAACTACTGTTTCTGTTTGTACACTCCTACAGGATCACACTTTCCCCAGATGGAACACTGAGGCTTGCTAACGTGAGCAAGTCTGATGCAGGCAGTTATACGTGCTTCGCTAGGAATAGATTTGGCATGTCAAGTACAACTGGAAGGCTCCTTGTTACCGGTAAGCTCCGCAGTGAAATAGCAGAATGTTTGTGCATCCCACTTAGTAAGCAGAATTTATTGCTCAGTATGGATTAACACAAGAGAGAGCTACTGTACTGCGAGGACGTGAGTCAATAACTGGTGGATAGAAAACATAAACAAAACTTTAGGTTTTGCTCTGAGGGGCATGTCAAAACTTAGTAAGTAAGTCGAAGCTATACATAAAGCCTAACCCTAAATGTTTTTTAGATACATTTTTATATGTGATTTTTGTGCATGTATTTTTTGATGGCGTGTAACTGTTACCAAAACTCAACTGCAACTTAAACAACCTACTGTCTTTCACTTTAATTTTATTGAGCTGTTATTTTTGGCTGCATTTTGCAGCGCTGCAGTAATGCACTTGGAAGGTGTTTGAGAAAATACTCGATCATTGTTTTCTTCAAAGCAGTTGAAACAACCAATTTACTGCAACAAATGAAAGTGCCCTGAGTGGAAGCAATGAATGCATTAGTGAGAAGGTGTTACAGATGCTGTTATTGTTGAGCGTGTGTTTCCAGAGGAGTGATAGTTGCGTGTTCACTTATTGGTTTTATTAATGTGCTGAATGCCATTGTCTGCTGCTGTGACTGTCAAGGCCAGTTATTTTTTAAATGACTGGAATATTGTTTTAAGGCTGTAATGCAGTCAGCAATACAGAGCCATGACCCAGACACTGATTATTACTAGCTTCAGAACTGAGGGGATACTTTTTACATGTGTTTTTTTTTTTATCCCTTTACAGTCTATGAGGTAGGATGTAAGAGTGCAAATCCTCTTCCTTTGTGTTGAAGCTCCATTATTTGATTCTAGCAGATTCATTATCTTGACTTTTGGAGCACAGCAGACTTAACCAAATGAATGCTATTGTAGACTTTGAAGCAGAGCCCCTCAAGTTTTATCTGATCCACAGTGTATTGTAATTACTATCAGGATTTCAGAAGATTATTCTAGCTGTGTCAGCCTGGAGTATTAGGCCATTTTAGTAGTGGCAAGCTTCGTGTTATCACATTATTCGACTAAGACTTTCATGAGACCTTCCTTTATATAGATAATACCGCTCTGCCTGTGACTTCATGTATAACAGAGCATGTGCTTGTGTTCCAGCAAAGTGTTGTATCACTAGAGAGCATCTACTTCAGAAAATCAACAAAGCACTGCTCATGTTGTTGCAATGAAATGTGTCGTGATCCCTGTGAGATTGGCAGCTGCCCCGTCAGAAATGACTCCCTCCCACAACTTTTTTTCTGAGGCAGATCCAACCAGAATCACCCAGGGGCCAGTGGACATGGAGATCATTGTGGGCGAGAGCATTGTGTTACCCTGTCAGGTTGCCAGTGACCCCGTCCTTGACGTTTCTTTCTCCTGGGCCTTCAACGGACAGCTCATCGCCAAGGGAGACGGTCACTTTGAGCTAGTGGGTGGGGTGAGTGACCCGCAGTCATACTTCTTTAGAACGTGCGAATGGGTAGTTGGCACCCCTTCCCATCTTGCTTCACTTCATCCCTGCCATTAGTTAGAAGAGACAGCTTGTGGTTTGACATCATGGTATTTCTTGGAGAGATTTACTATGGCAAGTTTTGCTGCAATGGGTGTGACACCATCCTTTTCACAAATCTAAAAGTCTCCCTGGAAGCACTGTGTGGAGATATTTGTGAGGAAGCACCTTTCAATCATTCAGATCCTCTAAGCTTTCAGTTGTACTTTTGTGAATGGAAACATGGCGGTAGCTATGTCAAAATACACTCCTACATAAAAATCATTGTGTAGGTAATGCGTGAGTTGCTCAGCCATTGTAACAGGTTGTCATCTTTTTGAGTACACTTCTCCTACCCGGGCTCAGCCTTCTGAAGTAATCTATTTTTAATACTTTGGCTGGTCTTGAATTCTTTTCAAATTCTACTTTGACATAGCCTGCTTCAGAGCTCCTTATAACAGAAAGGGGATACACATCATTAGAGGTGTCTTTTAAAGGAATGAAAGCATGGCAGAACTGCAAATGACAAAACACTTTCAGAACACCCTCACACCCTTCGAGATTAACCATTCTTCCTGTGTGTGTTTGACAGACAAGGTTCTTATCTGAAAAGAGACTCCTTCCCCAGAAATGCTACAATGTCCCCAGTCCAAAGAGATTATCAACTTAACTTTGCTGCTTCAAGGAATTTAATTTCCATAATTAAACCATGTTGGCTCTACAGCCACATTTTCCTGCCAATGCCAAGAGAATGATTTCACCACTAATTTACCATTTGCTGCTTAAGGGTGTCCTCTCAGATGAGAATCTAGAGAGTCTTTTTTCCCTCTCCAATCAAGCAAAAACTAAAAAAAAAAGTGTATTTGTGTATTTCTCGCAACATGTCTTAAAGGTCATGGTGACGAATTCTAAAAAACAAGTGAAAGAGCCAAGGCCTTGCCAGACACAAATTTCTTTCAGTCAGAAATGTTTCATTACGTTTGCCTTCACGGCTCTGACTGCAAGACCTGTCAAGAGATTTGTGTAAAATGGCTTTGGTCTAAAATACCTCTTTAAAACAGGCCTGATTTTCTTCTGCAAAGCCCTGGCTAAATAACTGCAGGATCTGCAAATGTTTTTGGCACCGCTATTTACTGCACACTTATATATGCTTCACTACATTCTTTAATAAGCTGTCACAAGGTCTGTTATCTTTCATGCCACATAAAGCTTTCTTTCCTCCCTGGTAGAGAACAGCAGGAGATCTGATGATCAGGAACATTCAGCTTTACCATGCTGGCAAATATATCTGTGTGGTGGACACGGACGTGGAGAGCCTGTCAGCTGTAGCCGTATTGATTGTGAAAGGTAAGAAAACCTCCTCTCTGCTCTGCAGTCACTAATTAAAACAGGGCTTACAGCCAGGATTGTTTTTTTGGTTCCTGTTTTATAAAAAAAACAGGGAAATTAAAAATCTAGACATAAATGTAAATGGAAAATGGCCTGTAAATATATAGCGCTTTTCTACCTTAACAGACGAAGTGCTTTTCAATTTGCCTCTCATTTACTCATTCACACACACAAACACTCACACACATTGGGAGCAACTTGGGGTTCAGTGTCTTGCTCAAGGACACTGATGCGTATAGCTATAAAGTGGGTGATGGATGTAGTCACGAAGCAACCCACACTTAAAAGATGTATGCACTATGCAATGATTACCAAATAAAGCTGTGTCGCATAAAAAATGAAAGAAAAAGATATTTTTGAAGACATCACTTGGATATGCTTTATTGAGAATATAAAGAATGCTGACTGTCAGGGTGTATAATGTTCACTTGAGCTTTTAAACTCAAATGGGTTTCGTTTTAGCTGTTGATTGCAGTGCGATCAAAATGCCCATATCCTCATGAACATCATTCTGGATGTCATCAGAGGGTATACAGTTTTTATGTCCTGCTTATTTTTAGCAGCAGTTGCTTGATTACATCAAATAGATGAGGCTTGCTTTTCTTTTATATTACATTCAGGGATGTTTCTGGAAGTAGAGAACTTGACAAAACTGTGAAATTACAGGAATATCATTTTTTTTAGAATGTGTTTTTTCCTCACTCTCGCTCTCTTTATAATGACCAATTTTCAATATTGTTGCAATGAACTTGACAGTGGAATGTTTAGATGCCTGTCTGTGCTCACTCATGCAGTATGTATAGCTCCAGAGAGACACAAATGTCAAGAGCTACTTCGGGTAGAACAAAATAGAATAACTTTTGTTAGATGTTTTGGGGTTTGTATTGTTTTGTATTGTGGGCAGAGTGAGAGGAGGGTTGTTTATGGCTTTGGTCAATACGCCAAATAGCCCAGCAAATTGACACTACGCAAATCACTAAAATGTCATATGAGTTCAGGGATTATTTTAGTGTCAGGATTTGAAATGGTTGGATTCATATTTTCATCTTGTAAGGCATGTTGAAGATCTTCTATGTAAATGGCATAAATAAGCACTCCTTTTCCAAATGGCTGAGGACTAAGTGGAAATAAGGCTGTTTATCAAGTAGAAGCAATATCAAGGCCAAGAAAATGGATTGGCCTGGTATTGACTAGAGAGAAACTTGTCTGTGACTCAGATTGTGCATTATTTACACTTCCTGCTCACGGCAGCTGTCATGGATGTCTCATTGTTTGGATCGAATAGCTTCAAATGTTGGGCAACAAAGCATGAATCTGGATAGAAAACCATTCATGGAGGGCAAAGAATGGCTTTGCTTGATCACAACTTCAGACCTCAAACAGTGGTCACATGTCGATTTTCCAATCTAGCAGCTGGCCAGTCATTACTCTCATACCTATGACCCATAAAGGACACAAGTAACTCACATTCAATCAATGTGCAATACCATATTAAGCACATACAGTATATCACACCCAAGATACGAGCTGTGGTCACGTAAATTACAAAGAAACATGTGTTCTCTGCATGGCATCTACCCACACAGGTAGGTTTGGGTTTTTTTCCCCTCATCTCTGCTGCCACCTCAATACAATCGACAATAACAGTGGTGGAAGCAGTACTCAGATCCTTTACTTGAGTAAAAGAAGCAATACAGTAATGTAAAAAAATACTCAATTACAAATAAATGTCACGCATACAACATTCTACTCAAGTAAAAGTAAGTATTGTCAGCAAATTCAACTTCAAAAGTAATCACACTGCAGTAAAATGGCCTCTTTGGCTGATATATTATTATATATGCCATTGTTTTTTTTAAATACTGATACATTTAACTGTTGTAGCTGGTCAGTTGTAGCTAGTTTTAACTGCTTTATTTAGTGGTGGTTTTGTCCAGTGATTTCCAACCTCAGCCCCTCCACGGAGTCACACTAGTAGACTGTGCTCCACCTGACCTAAATTCTCAAAATAAGTACCTACAACACAGCAACAGAAGCAGTCATAAACTATTAACATATATGCTTTCAGAATGTGACATGTCCAGACTTTTGGGTAAAGAATCAATTACTGCACTGACATTTTCAGTGTCAGAAAAAATCACGTGGGAAAAAGGCATTGTAATAAAGTTACACTGCGAGCCGAGGCAGCAGCTTTGAACAAACAGTTATCGTACCATGCTCCAGTCACGCTGCCTGTCATTGCTACTTCAAAAGCGTCCTTTGCCAAAATAAATATGGTCACGTGTATGAGAGAGAAGTCACTTTCTTCTGGGTCACTGTGCTGCTAAAGATTTTGAAATGACAAGATTTCCTCTGCTTTCTAATGCAGCTCCATCATCAGAATCTTTGATCATAGGAAATGTACAGGAAATGAGCATTGATAGTTGTCTGTCCATTTGTTATTACCTAATGAGCACTACCTCTTTGTTTTATTTTATTGCAAATAAGAATTACATTTACAGTATTTTATATCTTATTTTAAAGGGCATATTATGTATTGGTATATATTCAATTTTGTATCATTTTAACAATTGAATCTGGAGAACATGTTAGTATTTTTTTTTGCAAAGAATTAACTTGTAATTATAATTTTCCAAGTCAAATCTTTTCCAGCACCTCCTCCTTCCCTAGCCATTTTTGGTGGGTGTAGCAACCACCAAATTTAAAATAATTTCCATTCCTGCCTGGCTAACCAACACTCAAGATTAACAGAAAGAACAATTTAAGACTTTGCAGTCGGCTATACTACACTATGTGAGTAGTGTTCTTGGCGTTAACCTAGCGTTAGTGCCTTAAATTATATCTAAATGTGATAATTATGATCATTCAGAATTTATTCAGTCTCAGTTATGGAGGTTGCTACTAATTCTTGACTTGTGTGTATGTACAGTGACCATAATGCATAACACATGGTCAGGTTATTTATAAATGAAAGGCATACTGAACTACTGACTAAACACACAACTAATAACTACTAGACACACAAATGAATGGATAAATGCAACTATGAATGAATAGAATGAATACAGCAATGAACAATTAATAAATGCTTCAATGAAGCATGATGATGCAGTTAATGATTATCTTGGGAAGCTGTATTTACTTATTTAAACACAGGAAATCATAAGTGGATAAAACTAATATTGACAAATGAAATCACTTTAATCTTTAATGCACCGTTCAGCAGCTGAGAGGTTATTGGTAGGCACAAGTGAAATACTTTACAGTTCCATATCATGATTATATTGAAGGGAAATCCTACTCCTGAGTGAACGCTAAATTACTTGTAGTAATCTATAGCATCAACCCAATATCACAGGAAAAGGAAAGTTTCACCTGGTAGTTCAGATGGCCAAGGGAGACAAAGGTTTATTCTCTTGTGTGGGCCACTCTTGGGCATTCTCGGCTGCAGTCCCTCATTGCAGCTTGGCCAGCTTATATGTTACATTCTCTCGTGTGGCGCTCCCAGGCGATCCCACATGGCGACTTGGCTGTCTCTGTCTCTCGCCATTCAGCAGGGGCTAGGCAATAACATCTTTACGCCCACCCCTTAGCTTGGTGTGATGAAGCCATGATGGCTTTCAGAATTTGTTGAACTCAGTGTTCATTACAGTTATCCAAGGAAGAAGAGCAATTGGACTTGGTTGAAGATACCTGAAGATGTTTCGTCTCTTATCCAACAGACTTCTTCAGTTCTGACTGATCGGTAGGGAATCCTAGCCCTTTAAGCTCTGTGGGGTCGTTATCAAGGTGATGGATACAGCTTGGTTTATTAGTGATCCTGGCTGTTGTAATGACAGTCGTATGGTGGTTGGAGTCACCTGTGTGAACGTCCGTCATTGGCATTGTCACATGAGGCCAAATGTGAGTGTTCACTCTCCTTGGAAGAGAAGAGTGCTGTCTTAGCTCTCCTCCTCTGTTTAGCGATGGACTCTCCACTATGGTGGAAATGGCTTCTGTCACTCCTCTTTCGAACCATGTGACCTTCCTGTCCAGAATATGTACATTGTTGTCACTGACTAACAAGGTGCCCCTTATCCTTCAAATGTAGAAAACTGTACATTTGAGTATTGGCCTTCCATCGATGAGCCATGTTGTTGTTAATTTTACCCAATATGTAGGTCGGTGCATTCCTCACTGAACTGGACAGGATACACTTGATTGCTTTTCTTGTGTTTGAGTTTCTCTGATACTCCAGACATGTATGGAGTCATAATGTGGTTGTGTTTACTCTTCTTTTACTCATCACCTGTATTGTTGGTGTTTTTCCTGGATCTAATTCTCTTTGGCTTGGCCACTTGTTGGTATGTTGTTGGCTCAGTGTTGCTGGTTTCTGATTACACCTAACTCATGCTCCAGAAAGTGGTGAGAATCAAAGTGTAAATATTGGTCTGTGTGTAGGTTTCCTGTTTACTCCAATTTGCTGGCTCCTGTCCTCTTTAATTTTGTACAACACAGCGCAAGAAGGCGAAACTGCTGTTGATGACATCCACTCATGTGAATGTGATCCTACTGTCTACATAGTTGATGTGTTCTGTGAAAGCTTGCACTTCCTGGGTTTTAATTTTGACCCATGTATCATCCACATATCTGTATCAGTGACTTGGTGCTGTTCCTTTGAAGGAGTTCAGGGCTCTGCTTTCTGCTTCTTTCATGTGGATGTTTGCCAAAAAAGGGGATACTGGCACAGCCATACTTCTCTCTGTAGAATCCTCCGTTGTATTGGAAATAGGTGATTTTCAGACAGAAGTCAACAAATCTGGTCTGGGCGGAGGTTAGTTCTGTCGTTCAATATGTTGTCTTGTAGTCCTTATGGTTTCTACTGCTACCATGGTGGGTATACATGTGAACATGGAGGTCAAATCATGGTTGTGCATGGGATGGGTTACTGGATACAAGTGGTGGTATTGTTGACTGGTGATGAGTTTTTCTTTCTGTAGCTGTTATAGACATTCTCTGATCTTTTTCTTTTATCCTCTGGTGGGATCTCGCCTCAGAGTTTCATATGTATTAGTGTCACGGAGGAGTGTGTTGACCCTGGCATGGTAGTCCGCTGTGTTTAGGACTACTGTGCATCTTCCTTTATCAGCAGGTAGGATAGTGATTTTTTTGATCCTTGCTCAGTGATGTCACAGCCTTTCTTTTCTGGATGGTGAGGTTGGAAAGGGCTGCCAATACTTTCAGCCTGAGTGGTTCTGCTTTTGTTGTTGTTTTTCCTTATGACTGATTCTGTTGCAGTGATAAGGTCACTCTTGGTAGCTGCTGTGGTTGACTTTAACCTTCGTTGGAAAACTATGACCTGGATGTTCCAGGTCTTTTGGTCATGTTAGAAGTGCAGGCATTTAGCAGGCAGACTGGAGCAGATTTCATGCAGATGGTTTCTTTTTTTCAGAGTTGGTTGGATGCTGGCCGTTGGTGCGGCTCAGTATTCAGATGATCTCCAGGCAGGCCCAGTTGAGTTCTGGGCTTAGTAATATTTAAGTCATTTCTGTGTTAGCCCAGGTTTAAATTTTGTACAACAGCTGATACACAAACATTTGTGCATATATGTCTATATAAATGCATATGTGTATGTATATGCACAGCAAATTAATGTAGTAAAATAAAGCTCAATACATGTCAGTGTCAATACATTGTAGTGTACAAGAGAATATCACCATATCACCTTACTTCAAAGAAAGTAAGAATGTGCCTTTACCTTCTTCCTCTTGAGAGAGATGAAAAGAAGAAGGGTGACAGCAGGCACACAGACACACATGCACTCTGAGGGGATGTGAGATTTGGCATTCCAACTTACACTTTGCCTTACTGCAAGCTATGATCAATTAATTTGTTACGTAAATATATATTAACATTTCTTTTTTCATTTGCTATTAAACAAAACCAGACATCACATCTTTATCTTTTATGGATTGGTGGGGCTGTGTGAACCATTCCTGGGTTCAGTTTCTACTGTTCCCGTATTTAAATCAACATGTTAACATAAAACTTCACATTCTTGATCTCGATCTAGTATATTCGATTTTGCATTGCAAAGTTTGTTCCTTTTTTTATTTGTTCACAGTGCTGTTTTAATAATAAAATGTTCAACAGCATTCACGTTGATTCACGCTACACCTCAGTATTTCTAAAATCCTGGCTATGACCCTACTCTTTAATTTAGTGGAAAGTAAAAAGTCAGATAAAATGGAAAAACTCAAGTAAACTACAAGTATACCAGCATAGTGCTTAAATATATTACTTGAGTAAAGGTACTTTCTTTGTACCTTCTACCAGAAAAAAATGCACTGTGTTGTGTGTGTTATCCAATGCAATGGGGACACAGAATCTGGAAAAAGTTGTTGCTGTTAATTTTTTTTTGAATGTCAGCTTTCAAAGCTGGGATCACTGCCAAAAGAGAAGGCAGAAATATAATAAATAAATAAAACGAAACTACCTGCATGGCTATATACTGCGAGAGGTAGGTGAGAAAACCATATCTAGTTTCCCTCAGTGGCTACGTTTACATACACAAAAAAATGCCATTTTAATGTTTAGACAACTATGTGGATAATGCAGGACAAATTTAGAATTCATTGAATTTAATTAACTATTACTGTGTAAGCGAGATTGTGCTTTAAGCGCAAGCATATATGGACCTTCATGATTATACTCACAGTAACACTGATTATTGGTGTTATTAGCAATAGACACATTATTACAATCATGTAAGCCAGTGATAGTAGCTCATTAATTTTGCTGGGTGCTATTTCCCACCCTGTCTCACTCCACTCCTCTCGCAGCACTGAAGGTCAATGATAATCGTTCCTGACACAAAGACTCTTAAGTGATCATCGGGGTTCGTGTTTTTTACAGTGGCAATGGAAAATGTTTTAGATGCCGCTCCATGGTGCCTCACAAACACTCCACTGGGTGGTGGTGGTTATGGAGAAGGTCACGTTATACGAATATCATCAGGGTCATTAGCATTCAAACCACTTGGTGAGCACTTGTGCTTTTTTGACAGTTGCAACATCATCATCATCATCATCACCCTGGAAGACAGTATGTAGGGAAATACACAGTTGATAAAACACTGTACAACGATGTGTTTTATTGTTATTATCCAATCAATTTTATAACATACTATTACGAAGACTCACTTCTGACATTTGTGACAGTGTTTATTAGAAATGTTGGTATTATTAAATTCAGATTGAATATAAAATTACTGTGTCTGTAAGTATTCATAATATAGTCAGATATTAATTTGCCCTGTGCCAAGTTCACAATAAAAGCCCAGACATTCTGTCCATATTAATAACAGATTATTTTAACACCATCAAGACACTGACAGCACCTCTCGCCTCAGCCAATGAAATATAATTAAGAGGATAAGGCATTGATCCTTGATTGTGTGCTCCATTAATATGTATTAATGAGGGCAGTGTATTAAAGGTTTTTTTCCATCAAGAGCTGCTAATGAGTTTTGCAAAGATCAATATCTCTAAAGCCAGGGCTTTAAGGGCAAATGTATATGGGCAGCACATTCAAGGCTTCTGTACACAAAAAATTGTGTTTATTTGTTTGTTTAGCATGCATGTTGAGCATAGTCAGCTAAATATTTATACATACATGCATAATCCATAACTACCAAATCTGTTGTTGTTGTTGTTGTTGTTGTTGTTTCCAAAGCATTGATTGTCTATTGAAATAATAATTAAACACTTTAATAATTAGAATATTTTTCTTGAGATTAGAAACCACTTCAGAGCCAGTGAGGATTGTGAGCAGAGCTAGGGGCGTTATTAGTCTGCGGCCTGTCTCACAGCTCTCTAGTGGTCTATTATTTCTGATGAGCCGACACGTCTATTAGAACAGGAAAGAGTAGATGAGGCTAAAGTAAAACATCACGCCGCTTAATTGGCAGGATAATGAAAATAAATGATAAAACTCTGGTTATTCAGGGTTATGAGGCCTTTTTTCATCTTTTACCTTTTAATTTGACTTGCTGCATCTATGTGCGCCTGCTGTTTCGTCAATCAGTTACCAGGAGGACCATGTAAGGGAAGGATTACAAGATGGGTGAATATTGGAGGATAAATCTTGAATTAACTTTTAATTCCTTGCGAAGGGCATAACTTCTCCTCAAGCTCAAAGCTTTTTGAAAGTGTTTTTTCTCTTGCTAATGTTGGTTTCAACTAAGCATCTCTCATAATCTCTCATAGCAATATAGCTTAGATGGATGTGTTTTTTATGCAATGTATTTGCTGCTCATGTTTCTCTTGCAGTTTGTGCGAACACACATATTTACATCCACATTTTGTAGTCTCGTCTGTGCCTCTGCATGCGCAAGTGCCTCACAGCGTCTGTTCCTGTGATTGAGCCAGGCCCCCCCAGCCCTCCAGACTCTGTGACGGTGGAGGAGGTGACAGACAGTACAGCCCAGCTGGCCTGGAGCACCGGCAGAGACAACGGCAGCCCCATCACCAATTACCTCATCCAGACCAGGACTCCCTTCACTGTGGGCTGGCAGAGTGTTAACACAGGTAGGCAGCGCTTGAAGAGGAATTTTCATCTTATACCACATGTAATGTCATTTAGATAATTCATGGATCCCCACAGGGAAATTCTCTTACTTCTCTTCTCCCTTCAGCTGTGAGGTCAGAGTGCAGGGTCAGCTACAGAAGGAAGGCTCTGGAGATGGTTGAGATTCAGGGTCTTTACTCAAGGGAACTAGGGGTCATTGTTGCTGCTTTTACATGATCTCTGTTAAACCACTTTAATGACCTTTGCACCTGCCTCAGTCAAAACCAAAATCCTTTTCCTCTGCTTAAGTCAAGTGAAGTCTTTTTGGATATCTAGCTCTTGTTCCTGTGGAGGCTGAATGCACATATTGGAAGTGGCTGTGGAATGAATGTTATGGGATTGATCAACAGCCACAGGTAGTCTAAAAGGTTCATTTAGATCTGTTGTCCTATAAGTTAAATAGGCCCCTAAAATTGCATTAAATGACATATAAATCTATAAAACCCATATACACAACATCAAATAATGCACAAACGAGTATAGTACACACCCACCAATATGTATTGCCACAATGTAACACACAGTAGTTAGCTACAATTCCTTCTAAAGAAGAAAGTAAGAGGAAAATAACAAGGCAAAAACTGGGTCAGCTGCTTTGATTAATATTTTTATTTTAAGGAGAGATCAAATGACTATGCGTAATGTTTAAGGGGACAATCATAATGCTGAACCCCAAAAATTATTATCACCCAACTTTGCTCTTCCCCTCAACTCTACAGGTCTTCACATTTCTTACAACTCATTGTTTTTTGGTTTCCCAGCATGCAACTTCACTCACTTCTAGTTAGCGTTGATTTTGGCTATTTCAGTGAAATAGGACTGCTGATAGCATGCAGTGGATATGCTATCTGCCTTTTAGACCGATTTCCCAATAAGTTACAAACTGGCTAGTGGACATAGAAGCTAAAGAGCCAGATATTTCCCTTTAGAGATGGTGGAGACCAAAAACAAAACTAAAATGAGAGAAAATATTAGACATATCAGATGACCACCACTACAACTCCAAATGATTTTTTATATTCTTCCATATCTGCTGGATGTGCAAATTGGCAAGTGATTGCTACTAAGTTCCTCATGTAAACCTAAAAGGTGATATATAATATCAATATCAGTTAGTGTTGTGTTTACATCTTTTTTTCTGCTATCCTCATGTAGCCACAAAATATGTTAATGTGGGGTTAAAGCCACTGTTTATAGGATTTGAAAATTCCTTTGGTAACCCCTGTGTTTCAGTGGCTCTGGTTTATTTTTACTTCATAACACAAGGTAAGGAAAGCAAGGACTGTTTTCTAGCTCTCTGGCGGATGTTTGGTGCTACAGACTCAAAACCAAAGCTCACTTTTGATTCATCATAATGACATTTACATTATGGACCAGTCCACGCTGCTTAGGATATACTTGATACATATACTGCATATGGTTAAAGATACTTGAAGAGGCTTCTTCAGTTCTGTCCAAGTCCAGTTGGACTTCCTTCCTTGGATAACGCTGGTGTGGATAATCTTCTTAGGTCTCTTAAGAGATACTTGCATGTCAAATTTTATTGAATTATTTAGCAGTTGTGCATAGATTTGTTTCTCTTGTTTTAGTTTTATTACTCATGTTCAACTATTCCCTGTGTTTTTTTCCAGTCCCTGAGATAATCGATGGGAACACACTCACAGCCACTGTAGTGGACCTCAATGCCTGGGTGGAGTATGAGTTTCGGGTTTTGGCCAAAAACAGTGTTGGGGTTGGAGAACCCAGCCCTGTGTCAGTCAAGACCAGAACAGAGGACGCAGGTACAGTTGTTATTCACTTTTTTACCCTCAAATCATTAATCCTGACCAGACAGACTTTTTGTGCAAGTGTTTCTTATACGGAGGTGTGAACAAGGTCTGTGTTGTATAGTTCCTGATGCAGCGCCAGGTGACGTGGGTGGAGGAGGTGGAAGCCGATCTGAACTGGTCATCACATGGGAGGTAAGTCATCAGTCTTATGTTCTAGTCTGTCTAGTCTGTACCTGCAGTTAACCTTTTTAATTCTTGAGTGAGGTGCTTAATATTTTTTGCTAAAGCGCCATCTCTTTTTGGCTTGTGGGCGTCATCAATTTTGGGTCAGTTGGTACTCCAGTCGTTGTGCATGTAAGGCAGCAGCAATGTATACACAAGCAGAACACTGAATCTGACTATTATTGTCATTTACAAGCCTTGGATCTGTGGTGAATAGCTGTTGTTCAGCCATATCTGCAATGCCAAAATAGTAAAACTAATGCAGAGACTGAAAAGGTCATTAGTTGGCTAAAGCTCATTATATTAAATCTCTTTATTTGAGTTTTCTCATTTCATTAAATTCAGAAATAACTTTTCATTTTAAAAGCTGCCAGGACAATCTGTAATGAGCTTAGATTTTTTTTTAAATGGCATTTTACTGCTCATTTCATTTGTTCAGGTGGGTGACAAAAGCAATTTGTGGGTCACACACTTCTTTTGGCACCATGAGAGTGGGTGGTGATTGTGTCAGCCCAGCAACGGGGTGAACGTGAGTGGTTTGTATATGTTTTAATATCACTATAGTTTTGTGTTTCACTCTCAGCCTGTTCCCGAAGAACTACAGAATGGTGAAAGCTTTGGTTACATCATTGCTTTCCGCGCCTTCGGAGAAATTAGCTGGACTCACGTGGCCACCTCTGCCCCCGGTGCTTCGCGCTATGTGTACCGCAACGACAGCATCGCGCCCTTCTCTCCATTTCATGTCAAGGTCGGCACTTACAACAGCAAAGGACAGGGTCCCTTCAGCCCTGTGGTCACCATCTACTCTGCAGAGACAGGTAAGAGAGTGAACGTGAGTGGGATTTTTTGCAAAGCTTTTTCCGTTTGAAAAGGACAAAGTTCATGAAAGTGGTTTTCGATAAAGAGACATTTATTTTCCACCGTGAAATAAAGAGACAGGCAGGAAAATAGATCTGCAGAAATCTTTTTTACAAGTCAAAAAGGGTAGAAAACTGGGGAGAAAAAAATTGCTACACCAATATGTTGGCAAATGTAGATTGCCTCCAAATATCACCACTCTTTGGAATGGCTGCACCAATGTGAAAACAGATTGGCATTTAAATCTATCCTATGGGTCAATCTTTAGTGTAGTGGCCGTCTGTTTACCAGCAACACCTTTATGTGATGATTCATCCAAGTAGAGCTCAGAAGAGTACTGTAAATGTAGTTCTGCTTTTTTCTGCTTCTTCTCTGGAAGAAGGCAGCGATGCTCAGTCTCCTGTCGTCTGATTTCAGAGCCAAGTGGGATGCCAGCAGGAGTTTGGGCCAGAAGTGTCTCAGCCTCTGAGATTGAGGTGAATTGGCAGGCTCTCTCCTTCACCCCTGAAAGGGTTCTGGGCTATGAGGTACCTTTTACCCTTTTAAATGGAAATAGAAATCACACACAGCACAATTCAAATGCTTGTCATCACCCTTGTTGTACCTCAATGCCATCTTTTCCCAACTCTGCGTCGCCATGGAAATGGCTGTTTCAGCGACTGTTGTAGCCAAAATTATACAGTTCTTTGTACCAGCACGACAGGAAAACGTGTCAGAGCGTTTTCAAGAGAACAAATGAAAATTGCCTGTCCACATGCCTTTTCATGTTGCTGTCAGTTATGGAATATCATGATACGCAGCTTCATGATAGTCTGTGCTGCAATAATATACCAGACCTTATGTCAGATTACCAATAAATGCCATCATAAACACACACAGCATGATGATACAGCGAACTGTCTACTGATGAATACTGCAGCACCATGGGAATTGACTCTTGTCATTGTTTACAAATTAACATAGGAATATTAAACTACTAGTTTAAACCCAAAACAGTTGATTGCATTTTTTACTTTTAAAAACTGGGACAGTCTGAGTGCCTCACCTGCATACTTCTGACTGAATAATCAGGGTGATCAAAGGGCTTTAATGTAAGATGTTGTTGTTGTTCTTTTGTGCAATGAAATATGAGTTTCAATATTTCCATCAGGGAAAGTAAGCTTTGGTGCCATTTCATATCTGAGCTACCCCAGAGATGTCAGCATCAGCTAACATTGAATAATGATGACAGAAAAGTAGACGGGTGGTGGATGGGTGTCATTTTGGGATCATTGATTTTCAGTTTGATGGTTAGACAGAATGATAGCAAAATGGTCACTTATTCTGTGATGGCTAACTTTAGTTAGTATTTGATCTGTAATATTTTCATTTGAATGCATATCATAATTAGCTCTATTTTCATCAGTGGAAAAATAAATATCACATGCCGCACGTTATGCAACAGAGATTGATGTATTATGGTACTGAAATGATTAGACAATAAATCAATTAGTTGAGCGACAAAACAATCTTAATAATTTTGAAGATTGATGAATTGTTTCAGTCATCAAGCAGAAATGCAAACCTGGTCCTTGCTTCTAGCTTGAGGATTTGCTGCTTTTCAGTTTTACTTGATTGTAAATTAAATGCCTTTGTGTTTTCGGATGCTGGTTAGACAAAAGAAGGATTTTGATGGTGTCACCCTGGGTATTGGGATATTATAATATGATAAATAATTACTGTTTTCTGACATTTTAATGATTATTTATTAAATCAATAGATTAATCAATAAGAACAAGATAATTAATTGATTCCCTATTGTGTCACTCTTTTAATAGTATCCAGTCCTAGGAGTTGTAAAAGCATATTAATTGGAAAGCTAAAAGAAAATTTATCTCTCTTAAGAGGATTCACACAGAGATTCTCTCAAGACATCAAATACATGTTTGTGCTGTATGTGATAGAAAATGCATGCTACACATCTTTCTTAAATCCAAAGCCAAATATCGTCGTTAAATCCCAGACGACCTGCTCTCTGTCTCAAACAGGTAGTGTACTGGGAAGATGATACTAAACCAGAGACCATGGGGAAGGTTAGGGTGCCTTGGAACCAAACCTCAGTCACAGTGGGCGGCTTGGCAGGAAACACGCAGTATTTCCTAACAGTCAGCGCCTTCAACACAGCAGGCACCGGCCCCTTCCTCCCTGCAATCAATGTCACCACAAAAAAGCCACGTAAGTTGCAGCACCCAGGGCGCCCTGCTACTCAAGTGTTGGATTTTGTATTCACACCGATCATAATTCAGAGGTGGAAAGTATGAACGGTAGTCTGTTCTTAGCTGCCACAACAAAGGTAATATGTTGAGGCATGTTTGCATCTTCATATCACAGCAGTCCGATTGGTCGAAACAATATCAACTTTAATTATGATCATTCTTGTACAATAATGTGACAGTAATATGTTTCTGTGCCGACATGTAGAAATTAATTGTTTTCATATCATGCAGCACCGGCCCAACCACCGCTGAATGTTGAATGGACCCTAATTGGCTCTCAGCTGTCTCTTTACTGGGAACCTGTGGTGGCGATGGAATCAGAGTCAGAAGTGACAGGCTACCAAGTGAGTTTTACTTTCTCAATATGCTTCACAATAAAGTGGGTATTCAGACTGAGTTTAAGTGTAGACCTGACAGAATCAGAATCAGTGTTAAGTTGCTAAGGAGGTTTACATATACAAGGAATGTGCTTTGGTGACTTGATGCATTATAATAAATTATATAAATATTAAAATGTTAAATTAAGATGGTATAAAAAAAGAGAATAATGATGATGTGGACATGTTTTACCTGTGTGGTCGCTCACTCTAAGCTGTCAGGCTGTAAGAATACATATTTACAATGCGTTGCCCAGCTTGTTTCTCTCCCCCATACAGCTGTCATACAGGAGACAGAGACACAAAGAGGTAAAAACACTCACAACAGGCAATTCAACAGCAGAGCTGACTCTCCCAGAGGACGACGATGACGACTACATCATCCAGGTTCAGACTCTGAGTGAAGGAGGGCTGGGCCCGGCTTCGGATCCCATACGAATCCACCAACTAAGTAAGCTTGTTGCTGATGGTTTACCAAGTTGAAGTGCTTCCTGAGTTTAAAAAGAAGATTAAAGGAGTCATTTGAGTTTGGCTTTCTCATGCGAAAAAAAAATTACTGCATATTTTTATTACCTCTGAGGTGGAGTAAAAAGAGTGCACTGAAATATGCTGATGCCACCATGTTGTAGAGAAACACAACAGAATGGCAACATTTGACATATAGATCCACCTGGACCTCAATCTCTTCAATTTTTTATGATTTACCCACTCTTGTAAATGAAGTCACTTAGCTCTTTTTAAACCTGACAGGGACATTTTGTCCTCCTTTGACTCACCATTACTCGTGTCCCCAGCCACCTCAATTGGGCTTTTCCTGGCTTATATTTTGCTAAAATATGCAGCACAATCCATCTCTGTCGCAGAGGTTGACTTCCTATTTTACTAGATGCTATTACTGTCCTGTGGGACTCCAGGGGGGCTCTTCTTCTGCTCTAAATGCTAATTTGCATTGTTGATATTCTGTTTTGAATCACGGGAAAAAAGCAGTTGAGAGAGACAGAATTCCACACTGGCTTTTCTTATAAATTTAATTTGAAAAAGGCTACTTTTTTCCCAGCGACTCTTTGAATACTGCAAAGAAAAAGATGTGGGCAAAAACACATTAGCAGTCAAAACAGAGTGCTGTGTTTATATAAACTAGTAGCTCTGAAACACCAGACGTGGTTTAGGAGGTTTCTTTTGCATCAAAATATGTATTTTATCCAGGAAAGGGCATTTATCTATATTATGTTGTTACAGTGCAATAGTGAGGAACTACAGTCAATTACCATCGTAGTTATAAGCTTCGACATAAATACATTTTTAACACATTTTAGGTTCCCCTGTGTCATTAATTAATATGTTTTATGTTTTGGAAATGTAAGTATCTATTATATTGTTGAATTCAAAACTGCCAAATGATGTATAAAATAAATAATCAACAGTTATTGACCAGTATTCAAGGGTTGTTCCAAAGGAGAGAGAGCAAACATCACCTAAGAGGAACATTTGTATTTGAAAAGAAACTTAT
>JAPMOB010230763.1:0-32577 GCA_029875015.1 Lepomis gibbosus
ACTATCAGCACCCACAGCATGTGACCAAAAACTTGTGAGCAACCAAAGGTGCGTTCAAGCACCCCTACCTGGCTCCTACAATAAGGAAGTGGCCCAGTCTCAAAACTCTGTATGAGATTGGTTACGACTCCAGCTTGAAGAGCACATAGCAGCGCTCTAGCGATCTGAAACCAAAACACAAACATCCACGCTTTATACTGATTTTCCAGTTTCTTCCACCGCTGAAGATGATTGCTGGAGCAACCTACTGTGACCTACTGTGCTGTGATTGGCTAGCACTCCACACTTGTGATTGGATGCTGACTAAGGATACAAGCAAGCCCATATGAAACTGACGCTACAGAGCAGTGCTAACGAAAGAGCAAAGCACCTGCAGGACGGACACTCTGTCCTCTTTAAAGAACATGGAGAGGCTGGAGGCGTCTCTCCCCTTAAACATCACTAAAGTATTAAACAAGATGGCTCAGTAAACTGTTGTTGGTAAGCTAGCTGTCCTGTTGTTTGCCTAACAGACATTTATAATTTATAAAACGAAGCTAATCCCCCTCAGAGCTGTGAGACCTGAGGAACATCAGGCTGCAGTTTCAGTTGAGAGGAAAGAAGAAGTAAATGAACTGATGCTCTTCGGCTTAACACACAGTACTGTTAACTTTACTTACTAAGTAAGTGAGTTGGTAAGATATTTCAGTAATTATAATAAGTAGTTTAATGAACACTGTGTCAATCTTCCCCCGTTGTATCAAAAATAATATTGAATATCGATATTTTTCAAGGTATTGTATCGAAGTTACAAGTTCCAGTATCTTAGCAACACTAGTATGGAGAACATTTTTAGCCTGACAGCCTCCCGAGTTTAAGCCCTCCATCTCCTCATTACGCCTTGCAGCCTGAAATATATCGTCTTTAATCCTGTCCGAAATTACAAAAAAACAGGAAACTGTCCTTTACTGGCAACTGTGCTTGAACTGGATCCAGTATTTCTTCTCCTTGGTCATCCTAGTCTGCATGTTACTAATGTATATCATAGAAAAGTGTTTCATGTGTTGACCTTCTGTGCAAGGAAACATAACTAAATGGGTTTCCTGTAAGGCTCCCACAATCTCTGGGTGCTACAAAATAATAATGCAGCATATCCCACCTGGCATGTTTATACACTCCAAGACCGCTGACTTCAACAAAATGTGGAAACCTTTTCTGGAATATATTAATGTGACCCTATCTGCCTAGCTACAGCTTTTTAATAAAATATGTGAAATGCTAAGGCCCAACTCCGGTGCTTGCTGTAACATAAGTGATCAAAACACTATGCAGATGTTCAACAGATGTGAATGTAGAATACTGTGTTAGATATTCTCTTTTCCTCTTTATTGTCCATGCTGAGCTGAACAAAGTCAGGATTTAAATTGTTGTTTTCCCTTCTAAAATTCAATGAACTGAAGGCATTAATAGGTGCCTACACTGAAGAGCACAGTCAGTCATCAGCTGTTGTGTGTTTGTACTTGCGCGCTGACCTGTACGTGGTGGACCTGCAGCATGGAGAAGAGCTTGTTGAAGCAGGCACTCAACATGGGGATGGACGAGGGCTGGACCATCAGGCTGCTGCCTGGAGGAGAGCCTCCTCCATGGAGAGCCCTCAGCAGGGAGTCATCAGTCCCGTTGGAGGGCTGGCTCACTGAAGGCCAGACAACAAGCAAATCTTAGAACCATGGTACAAAGAGAATGCCAATACAAACTCTAACAGGAACGGAGTTGTGTCCAGGTTGTTTGTTACTGTTTAAATGACCATATCCTGCTTTCTTTGGTAGGTTACCTGTGGATGAGCTTGAAGTAAGCGCCTGAAGAATGGAGTCAGCCTGTAGAGTTGCCATCATTTTGAGCATCAGCTCAGCCTGCTGCTCCAAGCCCACTTCTAGCCGGGCATCCAGTGCTGTGAAACACGGAGGCAAAAAGGTCATAGGTTAGATGGAAAGACATTTATTTAGGGAGGTCAAGACCAGCCCCGAAACCCAGCCTCTACTCACCCTGTGACACAGAGACCGACAGACCCTGCGAGCCGGGCTTTTCAGCAGCAACAGGGGGTTTGGACACTGGGATACCAACCCCTCCAATGTACGGGTTGTACCCGTACGTGCCATAGTCAGCACCCCAGTAGTCATACCAGGTGCTGCTTATAGGCTGAGAATGGACATGAGAAGGGGAGGATATGAAACATGGAGGCAAAGAGGATTACAGTCACTCTGCTGTCAACAGATCGTTTCCTACATCTGCTTTCAAATCTCACAATGCTAAAAAGTGTAAAGCTACATGAAACATAGCCCCAACAAAGCAGAGAAATCACTTTATGTTTTCCTTTTCCACATGATTTGACTCAGTCAACTCTAACTCGGCTAAGAAAACAGGGAGCTTTTAAGTTGTTCAACTTGGCACAGTAACTTTGAACACTGTTCTCTTTAATCATTTAAATCTGTTGAGGACCAGCAGCCTTCTCCAGGGTTCAAGTGAATGAACCAAAAGTGATCTGTTAAGATGAGGTAGTTTAAAGAAACTGTGGGAAGCTTAGCTGTCGATCAGGTTTCAGGGAAAAAATGATTTGTTGAAATATCAGAAGCTTTATAATGAGAAAGTAAAAGTGGAAGCTGAAAGTACCTGGTTCATCTAAACTACACTGTCCTTGTTTAGCCCCATTCTAGTCTTGCAAACACTCAAAGCACTATGTCACATCCACCCACTTCTGCAGTAACATATTTGGGTTAAAGGACATTTCAAGATTTATTAAGTTATAGACATCTTTTTAAAAAGTGTAATGTTTACAGTTACTTTGCAAAAATAACTATTTCATAATGTTTTAGACTTCATCTCATATCAGTATGACCTCTTCTTGTCTAAATTCAACTTAACCTTTAACTACTACAAATTTGAAGGTACTGCTTTTTCATGAAATATTAGGATTTGTCTTGATGTTTATCCCATAATATCACATTTTTCTGAAGATTTTTCCTGTAAACCTGCTATTATCTTGGAACATCCTGACTTTCTGACTGTTCATTCTTTTCCATTATATTAACAACTGTCCTCTCAGAATCATGGATGGAGCTACATGGCTGTTTACTTCAGTCAGCAAGTACTAAGTACATTTACTAACTCAACAGTTAACTTTAGAGTTGTTACATCAAAACACAAGCCAGTAACCTAGTAATGCAGGAGTAATTAAAAATGACAGGATAAAACAGAAGAAGACAATGTCACAATCAACATACCTTAAACACTTTGGCAGCGAGGGGATCTTTTTCCAAATCAATATCTAAAGGATCAATATCAACATCCATCAGGTCTTGTAGCAAGTCAAAGTCTATGTCTTTATCTTTTTCCAAAGATGATAGAGGTGGAGCACCTTTGGATAATGAAAACAGCTTTAATATTGCCAAGGAAGCACACTGGGAAAACATACAAGCAAGAGAAAGTCTTTCTTCAGCACGTTACTGGGCAATTTTAATGCCGATCCAGCTGTTAACTCCTACGCTCCTATACTGGAGGGAGAGTCCAGACACAAGAGCCAGCAATGATCAGATTCAGTGCTTCAGTATGGGAACATGTTCAGATGACTAAAACTGAAGAAAATCCAGTGTTAACTGTACACTAAAACACCGCCCAAAATGGAATCCACATGTTTGAACAAAAGGCAGAGCTAATCAATGTTTATACACGGAAAACCATACTGTGGACTAAAACAGTAAACATGCCACAATCACAAAGGGGGAGAAAATGAAATACTTTATATTGTGGTGATAAAAAGTGAGAGTTCATATCAACATCTGTGTGGTGTTGTGGGTAGTGTAGAGAATGGACAGGGCTACCCACGCACTTTGGAATACCGAGGAGGTCCCTGCAGTACCTGCGATGATATCAGGCACCAGGGCCTCATCAATGCTCTCTACCAGAGGAATGGGTGCTGGGTGGGGCAGGGAGTCGTCCGAGTCCGCCCCCGCCGACGAGGACGATGCCCCAGCCTCCTCACCCACCGCCACATCATCCATGACATCCAGAGAGCCAGGAGACAGCAGTTCACCTGGGAGGACACGCGTTTACACTCAGTTACACACAGGTTTTTATTTTTACTTACATATGGATCTACGAAAATGAAAAAGTGAAAACAGCCACACATGGTCCAATAAACACAAAGCACAGCTGAGGCTGAAGGGAGTGTCATTCGTTTGGCAGGTAGGTGAAAAACAATCATTTTGATCTGATGATGGCGCTAGATAAAAAGTCAGGGGGTCAAAGTTATTGCAATTCATGCTCATTTGAACAGGAACACCTAAAGTAATCTGCTCCACAGACATTTCAATAATAAAATCACTACAATGTGACTGTCATGGTGGTGCTAAAGGAAAAGTCCGAATTCATCATCTGGGGTTGGTGCCAATCCACCTATTGCTGGTGGTGCTAAGGGAAGAATTTATCCTCAAGGGGACTTATCTCTGTGTAAAATTTCATGGCAATTTGCGTGGTAATTGCTGAGACACATCGATCTGTAAAGTGCTGGACCAACCAACATACTGACCAACAGTGCTATCCCTACAACAATAATGCTAGCATTGCATCAGCACAAACTAAAGCAAATAAGAAACAATAAATACAAAAAAAACTATTTAATGGCACAGTTAATTTTGATTATCTGTCACATTACCCCATGAATGAGACTAACCTCCCTAACCTCTTGTTTTTGTTAACTTTTAGAATGTGCAAGAGAGTAAGATCAATGTCGCGGACATCCTTCAAGATATCAGCAATAAAGAAAAACCTTTACAAAACAGAAGCTAAATCGGGAAACGTGAAATAAACTGAGTGTCAAAAACCTACACACAACTCTGACATGAGTATAGAAAGGTCCACTGTGTCAAAAGCTTTCTGGAAATCATGCAACAGGAGATAAATGATGAACCAGAACTTGCTGCTCCAAAGCCAGACCTGATCAGACAGCAGTCATTACAAGTCATACAAACTCAGAGACACATGTGGCACTAAACTGTAAGCAAACTAAACTCACCTGCCAGGATATCCTGTAGCATACATGTGAGGGAATACTGCGCCCATGCGCCTCCCCAGGAGATGTCCCCCCGGTTAAAGTCCGTCCCCACAAGCAGGAGCAGCAGACGCTCCAGCTGCTGCTCAGATACCACCTCACACAGGTGGATTGTGGGTCTTGTGGCATTGGCTATCCTAGCAAGAACCTGAGTGGGTAAAAAAAAAAGTATTTATTTGTGGGTATATACAAATGACCAACTTTACGAAGTCCATAATCAAATGTCAGATAAAGACCTTGCAAACAAAGAGCAGCAGGTCCGCGTGGCAGGTGAAGTCCATGGAAAGGAGGAAGAGGGCCAGCTTCTGCACCACAGAGATGCAGCGCTCATGGGACAGCGTAAAAGGCAGAGGTTCTACTTCTGGGGCTTCTTTGGCTGTTGTGGATTCTGTGTCCAACGTGGAGCGGGGCCATTCGGCCGTCCGCCGCAGACGGATGAGGTCTTTAAAGTGCTGGAAGAGGGAAAGAGGGTCAACATGGAATCATGAGACTTTAATATGCTGCATTAGTCGAGCTATGCAGATTTCTTTTCAAACAGACCCCCTTTCATTTCCTGCACCACTGGGTTTACACTGCACTAAGTACTGTGTTATTACTGAACAGCTACAGAAGCAGGTATATCATGTGCATTATTGACTTGTTATTATCATTATCATGTGATAACGTCATTTTATACTGAAGCTAAAATATTCTACAAAAGCAAAAACTGGTCACATTTTAATGAGCCTGCAAATATCAATCAAGCCATCAGGCAGGTCCAACAGCAGGGACAAACCAGGGTCAAACTGGGATTCAGCTTCTTCTTTTGTCTTTGAACAAAAACCTGGCTCTCGTTTTATTCATTGCTCCTTCCAGCAGTTGTTACGGGAAATTCACACAGTAAATCAGCTGTTAAAGGAATTATTTGACATTTTAGGGAATGTGCTTGTTTTTTGTTCTTTTATTGTCAACAGCTGATGAGTGTGTCAACAACGCTCTCTGCCCTCACTGGAACCAGGGTAGACTATAAATGTAAAGCTGAATTTAGACAACGCGACAACAGCACCAGTGGGCTCTAAAAGCCAATGTTTCTAATGGCTCCCACAGCAGCGTTCTGTTGCAATGAGCGTTTCGCTTGACAAAGAGCCAAAGTTCAACTAGACTGAATTTAGCCTTTTTGACCTAATTTCACATCTCGACAGCCTGGTAGGTAAAATCCCATGATTATAGACAAACACAATGAAAACTACAAAACAGTCATTGTCTTCATACTTTTAAAACTACATTAGCATGCAAATCACAAAACATGGAGGCAACACATTGTAAAACATGCTGGCTCAAGGTACCTAAACCAAAAATGTCCATTTCATCACATCTACAGGTCACTGAGGTCAGGACCTCAGTCAGCACAATTATTTGTTGCCTGTAGCCTGTCAATAAAATCATTTGAATAAAAACCAGTGATAACACGATCAACTTAAATGAAGGCTTTAGGACCATGCGGGCGCAGCTCATTACACTGTCGCAACGCTGATGGTTAAAGAAAACATTCCTACATTAATACAACCTAATAAAAACCACCTGGAAAGTTAAAAGGACCAGTAGAGGTAGGATAAATCTGAGAAAAGAATTGGTTGGGTGGATGATTTATGCGTACGTGATTATTCAGATATATCAGATATATCCAGTGTAGCTACTATAATCGGGACAAAACAGTGCAAACAGCTGCTGACGTCAAAATATTATGCTGTAATATCAACCAAAGCATCCTCTGAATTCAGAACTAACCTGCTCTATTTTATGTTCTTTAGTAATAATAGTGCCCTTTAAGTACGTCTGCACGTCATTCCAACAGTAGCTATTATTAGCTATTAGCAATTAGCCTCCACCAAGAGAATATTATGACATTTGACCAAAGACTTTGCATTTTCACATAAATTACAACATCATCATTACAATATTTTACCATTACAATATTATCATTACAATATTTAAAAAAAACACAAGTTGTAGTTTTTCACACTCAGATATCAGCAAAAGTGAAACAAATATGCTCACTGATGAAGTAAGCGCTGTGTCCTGCAGTAATCCTTCACATTTGTGTGAGTGATCGCACTGTGTGCAATAAAAAATAAGAATCAGGGACGGAACAGTTTTGAATTGTACATTTATATTATCCATACTCTTATCAGCTAGTTCTTTATCAATAATCTTAATTGTTCTTTCTCCATTACTTGAGAATTATCATTTATTCACTTATATCTCATAACATTCAGAACAGGCAGGATTAGAATTGATTTATACTTTACCCGTGACAGAATGTTGTCTAGAGCAGCAACAGTAAAGTCACCATATAAACTCAGTGGAAACAAATCTGTAGGCATGTCAGTGGAATAAACAGCCTCATATTCCTGACAGAGTGAAGTTTAGAAAGAAAGTGGAGTATCAGTCCTTCCTCCTGTCCTCCCTCCTCTGCTGCTGTGATTCACTGTCTGCAGGTAAACTTACCGCTGGCAGAAGGAGGCTAGAACGACCATAAAATAAACGTGGATCTAGTTTTTTAGGTCAGGAAATCCGGAATTACGTATTAATCTGGAAAACTCTCTATCCTGCCTGTGCTGATTACACGCCACATTAAGCTGCAAATCCATTAACTGTTTATAACTTAAAATGAAGCATCTTCCAAACTTTCAAGCCTGTGTATGAGCCCCATTAAGAAGTCTTTTCTGAGCTCAGAATGGGACGGTGCTGCACACAGTATGTACAGCAGAGCAGTGAGTGATGAGCAGCTCACCTTGGATGTGGCTTGTTTGAGCTTTGCCTGTTCCACCAGCAGTTTGTAGGAGGAGCCTTTGTTGCTCTGGATCTTCTCCTTCTCGATCTGCTCCACCAAAGCTTTCTGTTTTGCTTTCAATAGATTTAACTGCTACAATAAAAAGGGCATAATAAATATAAGCACTGTAAAAGCATTCCCTCCAGGCAACCCATTCATACTGCAGCTTCATGACATGAGCAAATGAGTCTGACCTGTACCAGGCTTGTATGTACATTTTCATACATTGGTCCTGACCATTTAAAGAACACATTTGTTTGTCTGGCTTTGAATGTGCGTTGGAATGAGACACATTTACCTGCTTGTGATGGACGAGCTGCTTGCGAATCTTGCGGGAGTAGAGTCGATCCAGGCTGCTGCTGCCTTTAGCTGACCTGCTGGAGTTCTGAGACTGCAGGCTGTTGTTGATAAAGCTCCACTGAATACCTGAAGGACAGACCAATGACAACACTCACTAGGCTGCTGATGCACAATCAGACTTAAAGCACAAACAGTTTCAGGGAGAAGTGTGAACTGCATGAAGAGCAGGCACGTAAGGAGTGCATTCAGGCACACAGTTTATGGGACTGTCGTGACTCAAGGCAGCTAAAGCCTAGTTCACACTACACAATTCTTAGCCGAATTTGCCGCTCGGCGACCATCAGGCTGTGGTCGAGGGTAAATCAGCGGTCGCCATGTGAGAACTACTCAATGACGCGTCACAACGCCTTCCCGACACATCGCCGACGTCTGCCAGATATCTAGCGCGCCAAATATCTGGAGGAGTCAGCAGACTCCACATCCACATCCAGCCAATGAGAGCAGGCAGCTACTTTCACTGCAAAACCTTTTTTACTCCCCTCCAGCTCTCTGTAGCTCAGACAATCCCTGCTGCTGAGTTTGCTAATCCATCCTCTCACCCAGATTCTGTGTCTTTATAATAACAAACAGCTGTTTTGTGTTCAGGTTCACGTCATTTCCCCTTTCACTTTAAAGTGTGTTTTCTTGACAAAACGTGGTTAGGAGACCAGCGTCAG
Organism: Lepomis gibbosus; assembly: GCA_029875015.1. NCBI lineage: Eukaryota > Metazoa > Chordata > Actinopteri > Centrarchiformes > Centrarchidae > Lepomis > Lepomis gibbosus. The sequence goes on from JAPMOB010230763.1 coordinate 8,912, forward strand.
GTGACACAGCCGCTGTCAGCTCGTGTGGTGTGTGACCCGCTGTCACCGATCAGTCACATCGTGTGAACGCCACAACGACTTCAAGGCTCCTGTCACAAGACAGCAAGTTGTGTAGTGTGAACAGCACGGCCATCGGCCGACGCTGAAAATCGTGTAGTCTGCACAAGACTTAATGCAACCTGCTATAATTTTATTTTACTGTTTTATAATCTTGTCCTGCGCGGCAGCCTGGTAACATGTGAGGAGCTGGATCCCATGTTGTGCCAGACACATTTTGCTCTAACAATGGCTTTTACTTGAACAACCAGCTATAATTTTTTTTGATAAGATCGATTTTGTAGGAAAAAAATCATTTCTGCATGCTGCTAGCACTCGTTTTACACAATTCAAAAAAGAAAAGGAAGGGATGAAAAATGAAATAATGAGATGAAATGGTGATGGATTATTTGTCGAGACATGACCTCCTGATGAAACACACATTTTTTTTCTGTTTTTGATACTTCTTCAAAAAGTCCTTTATCAGAATAAAAACTGCAAATTGTACATCTCAGATGAAAGGTGAAATCATCATATTTGAAGGACAATTGTGCAGTTCATATACCTGTAAAAGTTCTCTCCCGCTCTTTCCCTCCAAGATGCTTCTTCCCACCTGAGGCTTCATCTTCTATACTGGCTACATAGTCCAGCAGCCTGGAAACCAACATCACTACCCAGCTGATCATGGGGATATCCAAAACACCTGGAAAACACACACAAACACAGGCTACATGTCACACGTCTGGAAAGCTTTGCTATGCATCTGTAACTGTGCCACAGTGATGGTCGCTTTACCTTCAGTCCTGCGCTGGGCAGCAGCTTGTGGCTGGTGCAGAGGAGACAGCAGTCTGTCCAGGAGGTTCAGGAGGCCCTCCAACACGCCGCTGTTACTCAAGGACCTTTGGCCAATGCAGGACAGGAGCATGAACACCCTGGGATGAAACGAGATGGAAAATATTGCATTTACTGCATGCAGCATACGTCCACATGGACGAGCAGTACACCAGAGATGTTTGCAGGAGAACAAGTCCTATCAAAAGAGCTCCGATTTCAGTTTGGGGTAAAACATCTGGAAAAGGTGGTTTTTCACAATGTACACATTTTCAACATCATCCAAAACAAATATTTATTTAATCAAATGAATTCAATATACCACCCAGCTCTAATTGCCGCTACCTAAAATGGCCCCAATTTTATTTTTCCAATATGAGGCCGAATGAAAACCTAAAGGAATATAACTTTAAAAATGATATTGTTTGACTTTCATAATCATCAATGTTTGTATAGAAGGTCCCCGCGACCCGACCCCGGATAAGCGGATGAAAATGGATGGATTGATGTATAGAAGGAGGGTAACTATATGGAATCTCATGGCCCCCACCTGTCCTGAGGGAAGATAAGCAGCTGCTCAGAGTTGTAGAGCTCCTGCAGGACGTTGGAGAGGAACTGGCCCCACCAGCGCTCGCCTCCACAAAGCTGCACCAATAACAGGCCGGCATGAAGACGGATCTTAGGTGTTCCACTGATGCAAAGGTGTTTAAAGAGCTCCTCGCAGGCCTGAGCATGGAAGGTACTCTGAAGAACTGAGGGCACAGAGTGGCCTGAAAATATACACATGAATGAATGAATGAATGAAGTGCAAATCAACCATATTAAGCAGGGAACAACTCAAGCATCTGAACCCTGTCCACTCTAAAATACCAAAACCAAGCTGTGCCCACTTCCCCCCTCACCGTTGTTGGAGTGCAGCAGACTGAGCAGCGTGTCCAGCAAGTAGCGGATGATCGTCCTCAGCTGTTCTGTAGATGAGTTGTGGACCAGCTCCTGGGACTCTGGAGGCCCGGCTGTGGGGAGCGATTTGCGGCTGGCGCCTAGTGATACGCGCAGCCGCTGGACGGCATGGTGAGCCAGGTTAAGCTGCAGCTGCAGCTGGATGCAGTCCTGGTAGGCTGAGAAAACGCGCTGGTCCTCCTCCACCACTTTGTCTGGTTTTCGTAAGAAGTACTGGGCATTGTTAGCGCTGTTGAGAGGCGGCAGGTCTATGTTCTGCAGAAGCGTCTCCAGCCGATGGCAAGCTAAGTTGTACCTGGTAAACAACAGGAGAATTAATGTGAGTTAATACACTGATTGTAGTCCCCAAAAAATCCACCTTCCCTCCTGTTTGAGTAACGCCTGCTAAAAGTTACAGTGAGCAGCTGTTTTAGAAAATTACTGAGGTTTTTTCAAATTTCAGCCAAGTATTGTTGAGCTGTTTTTAAAGATGCAGGTCTTCTAGTGCAAACTTGCTCTCTTCGGGACTCTGAGCTGCACTTTCTTGGAGGTGCTGAAGTTGGTCCTCAAGCTGAGAGCCACAGCTACAGGTTTTGCTCTTTACATGGAATTTGTTAATAAGAAAAATGCCTTTCATGAGCTTTCATTAAAGCATACAGTACGTGCTGCTTCTGATCAGGTTCTGACAGAGTACAAAAAAGTTTTACGTCGCCTGCCTTTACATGTACATGAAGGTGGATGACATCCCATTCTTACTCCGGAGGGTTTAATATGAGTTGGCCCACCTTTTGCAGCTATAACAGCTTCAACTCTTCTGGAAAGAAGTTCCTTCACCCCTAACTCACTCATCCATGTCTTTATGGTCTGTGCTTTGTGCCCTAGTGCTCAGTCATGTTGGAACAGGAAGTGGCCATCCCCAAACTGTTTCCAAGTGTCCATAATGTCTTGGTATGCTGAACACACCATAATCCCCCGAGCACCAATCTTTACACTTGACACAATGCAGTCAGGCAGGTACTGTTCTCCTGGCAACGACCAAACCCAGACTCGTCCATCAGACTGCCAGACAGAGTCCAGTAGCAGCGTGCTTTACACCACTGCATCCGACACTTTGCATTGCGCTTGGTGATGTAAGGCTTGGATGCAGCTGCTCGGCCATGGAAACCCATTCCATGAAGCTCTCTGCACACTGTTCCTGAGCTAATCCGAAGGTCACATGACGTATACATGTATGTAGCTATTGACTCTGCAGAAAGTTGGCAACTTCTGCGCTCAGCATGCGCTGACCCCGCTTTGTGATTTTATGTGGCCTACCACTTCTTCTGTCACCCCCAATCACTTCCACTTTGTTATAACACCACTAACAGCTGACAGTGGAATATTTAGTAGTGGGGAAATTTCATGAATGGACTGCACAGGTGGCAACCTATCACAGTACCACACTTGAATTCACTGAGCTCCTGAGAGCAACCCGATTTTTTCACAAATGTAGAAGCCGTCTGCAGCCTTGGTGCTTGATTTTATACACCTGTGGCCACAGAGGTGATTGGAACACCTGAACTCAATGATTCGGAGGGGTCTCCTAAAACTTTTGACAATATAGTGCATCTCCTGTACATGAACTGTAGCCTGCAACGTCTGAACAATTTCAAGACAATCCCAAACATGTTTCCCATTAAAATAAAAGCCTGAGAAAAAGTCTGACCAAGTGAACAGACTTTGGGTGAATTAGAGGCATGAGTCAGTCAAGCCCAACAAACTGGAAATACATTTGGAATATTCAAGTGCTCGAGTCAATTTTCTTCCAGTCTTACCTGCACTGGATGTCCTCCTGCAGCGCCACCATCATGGTCAGGTGCTGATCCACATCTGGCTGACTGGCTGCCTCGCTCTCTCCCCGCAGAGGGTCGTGCATCAACTTAAGTTCGCTTTCCCATGGCAGGATGTAAGTGTGGCCATAGTAGAAGCCCAGTGGGATCTTTGCTCGAGCATTGGTGCTGCCGTAGCGCCCAATCACAGTGATCTAGGAGTTTTGGGAAGCAAATAAAGAGAATACATCATTGAGACTAACCAAAGCATGTAAAACTCAAAACATCAGGTTAGCCATCATGAACTATGGAAAACAAAAGAGAGACACACAGTGGCAGAATTGCTGAATGAGAACTCCCACTGGGAGTTTTGCCCCATGATGACAAAAGTCACCTGACTTCCCTTCATTCATAAACTCATTCATTAACATTCATACACTGTTAACTGTACTCATAAGATGTTTTAAGGTGAGAAATCAACCGTGTAGATTTCGAATATTGGCAGTTTAAAAAAAAAAAAAAATCAATGGCGGACTGAAAATGTGCTCAAACGTTCTTGGAGTTGAGGAGTGGGAGAAGCAGTTTCTTTGTGTGCTCCGGGGTGGGAGGTGCCGCCAAGCAAAAGTGCTTCTTAAACGATGCATCAATGAATCGATGAAATAATCTGTAGAAGCTTCAAGTACTAAAATCATCGTTAGCTACAGCCCTAATTTCTTTGTTTGCACAATGTGCAATCGTCGAGTCATCCTGACAGGTCTGCCAGCCTCCACTATAGCCCAAACATATGCAAACCTACAGCCACTGAAGAAAACAGTCCGAGTTAAACAAAGTCAACGCTAACTACTGGTCTCACACAGCAAACAAACAGCCAGTTGGCTAGATCTGTTGTACTGACCTTCATGAACCTGCAGACAGGTGGTGGCAGCAGGTCGTGCAGAATGAGGGAGTGGGTGCTGATGTCGGTAGCCACCACCAACCTGCGTCCATCCACCTCTTCACCCAGTGTCCAGATGTCTATAGACAGAGAGGCCAGGTCGCCGCAGGTCGGGATCAGAGCGTCAGTCAACAGGACGGGACGGCCAAAATCCAGCGTTACAAAGCGACGAGCTCCTGGGAAGAAAGGGAACAAACATTCTACTTAGTTTTTGGATTTTTAAATTAAGTTTTCATACTGTATATTTAACGTTACATGTAACAAATTGAACAAATTCATTTAAAAGTACAAAATTTCCATCGGACGATGTCTACAGTGAAACATCGGGATGGACGATGGCATCGGGGGTGCACGCGCGCGCGAGGGGTAGCAGCCATCTCACGTGCATTTATCTTACACAGACTTCACTTGTTAAATACTTGGTAGCCCTATGATGTTACAAGTCGCGGTGCATATTTTACAAGCACCAGGTAAAGCAGCAGTGAACAGGTGCAGATGTTGGTTTCGGTTGTTTGATAGGCTGCGTCATTAAAAAGCACACAAGCGGCTCACCTGCTGCCGTGGTAACGGATCGCGGGTGGGAAAAGGACAAGTTCTGTGTCTTTTGGCGACTTTAACACGTAGCCTACTGCTGATAGAGAAAGAGGAGTAAACGGGCGAGGGGGGAGACAGAGAGAAGAGGGGCAAGCCGGGTGTTGACCTGGTTTGTAGGCCGATTGTGTGTCTGAGTGTGGGGAAAAGAGAATTCTGAGAAAGGTGCGAAGCATATTTAAAATTTATAATCATTAATCGTTCGGGGTGATTAAAAGCTGCTGTCACAGGGCCGTACTATGTGAAAGATGTAGATTTTCTTTTGGCCGGGGGGCGGGGTTTTACAATCAAGATGCCTGCTCAGCCATTGATCATCTGTCAGCCATCGCCGATGTACGATGGCATCGTCTATCGGCCCAACCCTACCCTCAAACATTTATTTTAGCATCTACAAGTCTAAATAAATAGAAATTTAAGCACCTGTTACGTAGTAAATGGAATGGAATATTGCTACATGACGTACCAGAGTGCATCCTCTCTATGATGATGGACTGGTGTGGAGGAGGCTGCAGGAAGTGAGATGCCTGGGAAATGGCCAAAGCCAGACCACTGCCCATGGGGCTCTGCAGCAAAAAGAAACCATTTCACAGTTTAACAGTAAAGATTGTCTCATTTTAGCAGAAAGAAAAAACTTTACTTACTTAAACTGGTGTATAGAGCAACTGTACAAACCCTCCTTAGTTTAGTTCCAGGTTACCAGTTGTTATTTTTTTACATACCTTACTTTGAGAAATATAAACATGTTTTGTATAAAACTAGGCCACAAAGATGAGGCAAAGAGATCATTTGATTGCTTTGATTAAGTGAAATAACCTGGTCTAACCTAGTCTGGACTGTTATCCACTACGTGACCAAACAGGGTTTTACCAAAACAACCGCAACTCAACCAACCTTGCTGGGTCTGTTTTGGAAAAAAGGCTGTCTATTCCTTATGAACTACAGCACTAGTGTTCAGAAATAGTTTTGTTCATTGTCAATAATAACAGAAGCCAAAGTTCTTAAATAATATGACGTCTAAACACAACAGTCATCTACCTGCTAAAATAAACATCTTAAATTGGGAAAATGGGAAAAAAAGTGAAGAAGAATATAAATCTGACCGAACATTTGGTGCAGCTTTTGGTAGATTTTGGTCACTACTACAAAGGTAACGATGTTCAAAACAAAGCTCTGTCTGAGAGGCGTTTGGGCTCTCACTAACTAGCCAGGCATTGAGCTGCATGTAACTAACCGGTTTGGCTTTCTGTGTGTTCTTGTGTGCGGCCAGGTTAACAGGCCCAGGGTCCATCATGGAGCCGGGGAACAGGTGGGCCAGCTCAGCGCTGAAGGCCACCGACACCGCCTCATTGGGCGGTGTGAGAGGAGGGGTCATGAAGAGGGGCGTGGTCTTAGGTGTCGGAGGGATGACGTCAGAGGGGTGAATGAAGAAGCCCGGAGCGGAGGAGGGGTTGGAAGGCACAGAGTTGTGGATGGGCCCCACACCGGAGGCAGCGGCGGCTGCAGAGGTGGTCTGATGCAGCTTGGCCTCAAGCTTGGCCTTCTGTCATCAGCACAGACAAGACGGTATTACTGACCAGATAGATAAAAACACTTGGCCGGTATTATAACAGCACAACAACTTACAGACACATTCTACACCTGGATACCACAATATTCACAAAGAGCACACGCCTGTGATGAAATGTTTCAGTCTGACTGAACCTGCTTGGTCATTTTCAGCTTCAGCTGGGAATCTAGATTTTCCAGAATGCCTCATACCGACAAAGACTAGCATAGTGTTCCCAAATAATAAGCTGTGGGTAACTAAAGGGTAAAAGTTACTGGTACATGATAAGGGCATTATTCCCGTCACTATGGAAAACCATTGTCCCCATTCCAAAAGTTCTCCAATCATCTTCCTGATAACCACAGCCCCATGTCCATTGTAGTTAAGGTATTGGAGAAAATTCATTAAAACAACATCATTAACTTAACCAAGCCTCTCCCTTCCTTACAATAAGCTTATTGTGCAGAGGGAGGTGCATACATACTGGATTCTGGGGAGCAAACTATGCAACACTCATGACAGGAGGGAAGGATCGGACTGTCTGCTTCTCTTTTTTAATTGTCATATCGGCTGTTATAAACGTCAATGCAGGTCTGTCTCCAAGTAGCTTATATGGGCCGATAATATTTACAAAACGATAAATTGGTTGGGCTCTACTGATCAGGGTGACTGGCTGACATTGATTTTATTCCAATAACACAACTAAGACGTGGTAGCCTTGCTGGTGAGGTGCAATATGTGTTCATGATTTTAGCATACGGGCAGGATGTTTAGTATACTTATTAAATTATTGATTATGTGTTTATTGACAATTTTGGATATCTTTCAATTTAACTTCTCCATTGTGAGTACAGTATGATGTGAAAACACATCTGCTGATACAATCGATGAACAGTAAATGCTCCGTACTTGCATAGCGCCTTTCTAGTCTTTTCGACCACTCAAAGCGCTTTTACACTGCTTCCAACAGTCCTCCAAGTACCTTGAACTTGCACCACCTTCTGAGCTGTGGCTAAATTTAGTTGCAGGAACTTATCCCCAAGGAATAGAGGAAATAATAACACATGACAATGATGACATGTTATGCTGGGTTACAGTGGAGAAGGAACTATGTAACACTGTCTACCATGTAACATAGCACTGATTTTGTCCTTGAATTTGACTTTCAATTTGCTTCTCTAACTGTCCCACTGATGCGTCTCCTAACACTGTGACTTCCTGTGTGAGACGTGGTCTGTCACCTGCTGCTGCAGCTTCAGCAGTTGCTGCTGTTTCTCCTGCAGGACCTGAAGCTGCTGCTCCGCAGACACCATGGCGTGGGACAGTGATTGAAGAGCCACCTGGGCAGCAGAGCTCAGAGCTGTAGAAGCTTCACCAACCGTCCCCGTCGACAGGCCGCCCACCGCAGGCGTCACGCCAAATGTACTCACTGGGGTGGAAGAATAGAAGTTCAGGCAAACCAGTTCATGAGCCTTGGACAAGTGAAATGAAAGAAAAGTAATATTCACCAGTGAACATGCTGGCGTCATCTCGCTCCACCCGTGTGCCATCACTAGTGGAGATACAAGTAAAGTGCAAAGGCTCCACCTCCAGGAGTCCTGTTAATGCTGTAAAGCTGCCCTCTGCTGCTGCACAGCTGCTCACTTTTCCATTCCCTGCAGGACACACAACATCCATAACTCTTCAGCTTTTCCCCATTCACAATTACATAAAAGAACATTAAATATTTGCAGTGCTAAATTTACTTAAAGTATATTTTATGCCTGCACCTAAATCAAATCAGATTGAGCTGCCCTAGTAATACAATTTAAGTGCTGCATTCAAGAGTGTTTACATTCAGACATGAAGAGTGTAGGAACTGAAGCCTTTTTATACACGGTCCCCTGATATTGGGTAACCAAAATATATTGGACAAGGTCAAATAAAGTAATCTTATGCCATGTGTCAGATGGTCGGCACTCAGTGACTGCCTGATGTTAATCTTCAGTCCACAGTGAGCCAGTTAAAATCAGCAGAATTACGTGGCTGTAAGATGATGTGAACTAGTGCACGGCTAATACCTGAGAGAATGTCAGAGAGGTCAATCTCATCTGACTGGACTCCGATGCTGCTGTTGAAGGCATTCTTACATGAGGAACCACTGACCTCAAGGTCAAAGAGCACCGGGTCCAAGGGAGAGCTGTACAGGCCGTACCTGAGGAGAGGCTTGTGTTTAGGTCGAGACATCAAGGAAGTAAGGACAATAATGAGACAATACCAAGCCACACTCACACACCTACACCTCTGGTCTCTTAGCAAACACACAGGCTTGACCCTCATTTTCCTGTTTCTCTCTCCCTGTATGTGTCTGCTCTGCTGACCTTCTCCATCAGCAGTACATTTTTGTAAAGTCGCAGTAAAGACACGGAAATTAGCTTTTGGATTTTTTAGCAGCAGATGCGCCGCATGTGGAGGAGGCTCGTTAATGACATATGTCAATATGCATGCTGTAAAATATCCACCGTTTCAGCGTTTGGTAAAGTAATACCAAGTAATAGAAGAGAACTTGGCCGTTAATATCCCTGGGTGGTCCGCCCAAGTAAAGTCTATATGTGGAAAAGACTGGGTATGTGTGCATGGTTAGCCCGCAGAAGCTTTAAGCCACTCTGGAACGGAGTAGTTCCAGAAGTACCTGGTCTGCAGCAGTGCCTCCAGCGGGGTGAGGCGGTCCTGCAGCTGTCGAGAGATGGCTGTGAGCAGGGAGGCGCAGGAGGTGCTGCAGCCCGCCAGGTCCTCTTCCTTTACATAGTTCAGCAACACAAAGTACCAGAACACTGAGCCTGAAACCAGACAGGAGAGCGAGAGGTGAGAAAACAAATACTGTAGTGTCATTAAGAGAAACACGGGAAAGGTGTACTGTGTGTTGTTCAGTTACTTACCACCTGTTGCTGCTGCAGGTAAGTAAGGCATATTGTCTAGCAGAGCCTTCAGAAGACTGGCGCCAAAACCCTGTTGACTTGGGTCCCCCTTCCCATTGCTACAGTGAGAAATAAAACTGTTTGTTATTTTCTCCAAATGAACCCACATGTGATCAAGAAACAAACTCCTTCCACTATGTGAATTTAACAAATAAATATCAGGTAGAGTCATCATAAGTTCTGCTCTTGTTTCTACTGCACCCCCCCCCCTTTATTGGCAAGTAAATTTGGGTAGTGCACAGGATCCAAGTCCAAGTCCAGGTTCTCTCAGGGTAAGGAATATAATGTATGGTTCACTAAACACCAAACACAACAAATACTAACAAAGGCCTGCAAGGATGTTTGCTTCAATATACAGGTGATCTGCTAGCAGACCAAAGAACAGGACTAAGAAAGAGAAAGAAAAAAAAGATCAGATCAAGCAGCCAAATACCTTACCTAATACAAAGTGCAAGAAAGCGAGCACATTTGTGCGCTATGCTCCGGCCGGCCTCGAAGAAACACATCCTCACAATATCGGTTAGCCGCGTCCGGGTTTTCACCAGCAGGCCCTCCTTTCCTTCTCTTAAGCTGAAAAGAAGCCACAGGAGATAACTTGTCTTTATAAAATGTCAAATGCTGATGTAATGTGCACCCTAGACGTCCTTGATGATCTGTGTCATTTCCTGTCTGGAGCTTTAGTCTTACCTGCAGGGTCCGTTGGAGAAAACCCCCGCCAGCCAACACAAGATGTCTAGAATGAGGCTTTGGGCGTGCTCGGTGGCCGAGCTGCCCTCTGTCCTCTGACACAGCGCGTCCAGCAGCTTCTCATGGAAGTCTAAGAACTGCAGCATAGCACATCGCTGGACCCTACGAAGCACAGAGGAACAGAACCAGTTAAAAGTCAGCCTCTGCAATATGTACAGTAGAGAGGAAAACAATCCAAGGGACACGGTCACTATCAAAACCAAACTAACCTTTTCTGATCGATGTGTATTACTACTGCATGTGTACTCTTTTTGTTTACTGGTCATTACGACAACATCTCTACAACAGTGCAAACAGAAGCTGGTGGCCCCTCCCACAGTGGTGATCTGACCTTTCTTTGGGTACTGAGGTCTTCTTAAACCTCCTGATTGTGACTGAAACCTCCTGCAGCAGGTCACAGCCTTGCAGGTTTTCTACTTTCTTCGAAGGTGCAGGGCTCTCCGTCTTCACTGCAGAGACCTTCTCCTACACACACAAATAAAACAAATAAATGAATGTGACCGAGTGTCTTTAGTTAGGTAGTGCACTGTGAAACCTGTTGGTACACATTACTGATTTTAAAGCTTTTTTCTTATTTATTTATTTCCATAGAATAATTCATTTAATGTTTCTGATTATGGCTGGTGTCAGCAGTTTATTTCACAAGAGTTTTCTTAGGTTGTTGAGGTTCTCTTTACACTCCAAGGCCAGTCATTTCATCTGGTCCGAATGAAGTGATTGGTTGACCGACCTGCCTGTCTACCTGTGAGCCCTCTGCCAGTGCACTCACTGCACATGAACATGTGTTTTGAAGGAGTGGCTTTGGCCTGAAGGGAGGGGTGGGATTTTTAAATAAAACATCTAGCTGTCTCCTGCTAGTTTCTCCAAGGTTGTTTACCTCTGCTGTCATCATTTGCTCTGCAGTGGAAAACTGAATAAAAATAATTAATTGTGCCCCATTAAAGTACATCCAAGTGACAACATTATGAAAAGGAGACCTTTTTTAAAATCAGAAAGAGTCACTAGATCACTCTCAGGCAAGCCTTCAGATTCCAGTGATAAAATATACCCATCACTTGTTTTAAAGCACATTAGAAGGAAATACCTTAAAGGCCAGTATGAACAAGAGGAATGATTACAGCAAGCAAACAATGAGCATCTGACTATTGTTGTTTAAAAAAAATCTAAAGCTATCTTTAAAAATACTAGGAGCTGTGAATTTGTACCTTAGAGGCCTGAGCCCGTTGCAGCAGGGTAGACAGTGAGTGGGCTTTGGTGCCCTGGGGCTTGGCACAGGGCATTCTCAACACAGGCCGGGGACTCTCCTCCATGCCCCTGTCACTCACTGCTTTGATGTGGACCAGGAAGGAGCGGTACTTCCCTCCTGCCATGCCTGCAGTGGATGGAGGAAGGAAACGACTGAGAAACACCAGCACACGCAAAACTTCACGGATGATTCTTAATATGATCTTGCGGCGCTGTCAGGGATCATCAAGCGACTTCACAGAAACAGGTACTTATGACTGTTGTTACCTTTGACCAGTTTGGGGCTGGTGAGGCTGAGCATGCCTGCGTGACCAGAGAGGTCGAGCCCACTGGCCAGCCACACTGGACCACACAGGATGTCCTCCTTGTGGTCTTCTAGGAATGGACACAGCATGGAGCCTATAGCAAACACATGAACCACTATTTATCTCTGGGTAGATAACACACACATTTAAAGGTTTCACAATGTTGAGCAACCTTCTCCCCTAAAAGATCAGCAGATCAGAAATTTCAGATATCAATGCTATTTATTACACTATTTCAGAGTCTTTAGCTATAAATAAGAAAGAAAACATTTAGTCCAACTGTGTCCACTAAATGAAGCCAGTTTTCCTGCTTAAAGAATTAGAAGGCAGCCTCTGTCTCCGTCACATTTGGTCTGTGAAAAAACACATCTTCATCCACCCAAAACGTTGGATCAGGATGAACTTGTACTGAAATCCAATCTATATCATGTTCCCACTCACTGAAGAAAGGGCTTATTTTTGAAATTCAATATTTTGAGTAAGCAACAGCTGTTGTAAGACAAATTAAATGTTAGATATCTGTTAGTGTCAGAAAAGATTTATAAATCCAAAATCAAGCAAAACTATAGAGGTTGTATTTTTTGTATACTTTACCTGATGTCTCCTCTATGTCCATAAACTGGATGTCCTCTGTGAAGTCATGGAGCAGAGGCTGGCCATTCCTCTCCCCGTTGGCATGGAGGACGTTGGAAAGGGGGAAGGAGATCTGTCTGTCCACTGCTGTCTCTGTTAAAGACAGGAGAAGCAAGATTCAGACACAGATTTGGGTTCCATGTTTCAAATGTCACGATTCATTTCAGCTGATATTGGAAAGACAGAATCAAGAACATCTTGAAAGACTTAAGTTGCAAAAAATATGGTATTCCTGATCAAAGCATTGTTGCTGCAAAGATCAGTCTGCCAGTACTGTAGAGTAATTAAACGCTTTCATAAAGACTAAACGTCAAAGCAGTGTCCTCACCGCTGACTTTGCCCAGCCCGGGTGCTTTGTTCTTCAGTAAAGTGACCTGGATCTGAGGAATGTTGACGATGTTGGCATTCAGGACGAACTTGAAGTCCACGTGGCCCACCATGCAGGCCTTGGGCAGCACCAACTCAAACACATGCTCGTCCCAGCTGGAGCTGCAGAGAGAAAGCTGGTCACCAACTGATGCATACAAGAATAAAGATGGCAAACATCACTGATATATTCAGTAGAATACAGAAATCCAAAAACTACTAGACCTCCCTCGTCAAAGATAAACGGGAAAGGAAATCAGGCCTGATGGTATCTGATGATGACTGGAATGATATATGGGAAAGCCAGGCTGACACTACCAAGACTGACCAGGATCAAACTAGCAGAAGATTAATAAAGAAATCATCAAGATTTTGGAATATAGGTTAATAGCTATTTTGTCATATTATACCTTGGCAAAATCCAGCTAAACTCATGACATAGGATGAGAATCTCTATAAAATATTTTTTCTGCAAGATCAAGAACATCAAGTGGAAATGGCTGCAACAAACAGTGGACTGTCGTGGTCGAATGGACTGTCCGGAAAAACTGCCCTTTACCTTAAGACTCTTACATGTAATCTTTTATGTATGATCTTGTTATTATTATTATTACTACATCTAATATATATGTGTATTGTGTTTTTTACTCTCAACCTTTCCTCCTCTATACTCCTTATGTTAGTCCGTCCACATTTACTCAGGTTTAGGTCAGAGCTGTGAAATTGTTTTCCTCTCTTGTTGTTTCTCTCCTCCCCTGGAATGTTCATTCAAAGTTGAGAGAAGATCTCTGTTCCCCAAAACAAAGAAACCTAGACTGTGTAAATGACAATGTATGCCTTTGCTCAGGGCCAGATGTTGGTGACTGTCCTGGGAGACAGAACCTCTGGTCCAGCTGATTTATGTCTTAGTACTTCTGATTCTCTTTTGTTAATAAATTCTTAAAAAGACAACGGTTTGTTGTAATTGAATTATTTGCTCAACCCCTCACCAAGAATATAATTTCCGCAACAACGGGTGCTGAAAAACACGCCTGTAACATGTAACCCATTACATGTGACCCTGAAAGATCCTGTTCCTGTACAAGGTCTATGCAGCCCATGTCAACTTATTCTTTTTGTTTGAAAATATCAGTGAAGTTAGAAAAGACAGCTACCTGTCACTCTGAAGCTTCCACGTGCGGGTGTGTTGGGCTGCATCTCCATGGTGCTGCTGGTGAAGGTGCTGTGGGTGGCGTCGCTGCTGCTGCTCTTGCTGCACCTCCACCCAGCACGGTGGCACTGTGGCCGAGAAGCGGGGGGTCAGCGTCTCGAAGCGTGTCAGCTCCACCAGCGACATCAGGCTCTCTGTGGTCAGAGGTTGGTCCACAAGGAGGTCCACTCCTGCACAAAGGCAAGTTGAGGAACAATTGTGGGCCATCAGATAAACGGTACCACAGAGGGGTCAAAGAACCGAACACTGAAATGTGCCTAGTTCTCCACCAGACCATGTGGTCTGACCTGGAGAATGAAGTAGGGTGTGGTGTTCAGCTCTACCTGTGATCCCAGGGCTAGAGGGGTTGGAGGAGGGCTTGGCCCCCTCAAGCAGCAGTTCAGCCCCTTTAAAAAGGGGGCCATCAATAAACATGTCTCCATCATCTATATCGTCACACACACCTCCAATTTGAAGGAAATGAAGTTCTCCACCTTCAGAAGAGAGCAGAAACAAAATGAATACACTAACGGAGTTTATTTATCTATACAGTATATTAACTTGTCCTGAACCACTACAGTGTCTGGACACAGTCACATCACAGAAACTCAAACACGTGTCCTACAGCAGGGCGTGACTTTTCTTTTTTCAAATGTAGAAATCACTCATTAATCCAAATCATCAACTCATAACTTCCCTCATAAAGCACATACTAATTCATATAGTAATGGGCATTCATGGTAATTCAATGGTTTAATTGTGCATCCAAAGAAATGGATGCACTCACTGATATTTTTGAAGACTGTCCTACGGCCCATTTTCTGTAAACTGAAAGCTTCTCCTGTTTTGACCATTTTGCTTTAGTCTGCATGCTACAACATTCTGCCTGTATGGCCTTGTTTTAAAGCCACACAAAAGGTTTTATTTCCACCACAGATCCAGTAACCTTGCTTTATTAGCTTTTAATAGTGATATTTAAAAAAAAAAAAATCAGATGACGAAGTTTACCTACACACTAGGTGTGGCACTTTGCTCAGCCGCTTCCAAGTGGAACATAATGAGAGCCCATGACTGAGAGTGTAGCAGCACCACCATCAGGAGGACTGAGTGACACGTTTCTCACAACAACACAACAATAAGCTAATAGCAGCCAATAAATTAGCCTGGCTGAATTTTTCTATTGAGCTTTATTCCTTTTTGTTCATTTTATACCCAAAAACAAATTATTATTGTTTTTGGGTGTAAATTATTTTTGGAGGAAAACACTGGTGATATTTTATATTTTTCTTATTATCAACAAAATCCATAAAAAGCATAGTACATGTATCAAATCCTTATACATATTATTCCTCTGTGCCGTAGAGCTCCAGAGTTGTCCAAAAACCATTAAAAACACATCAGGGAGTTCCTTCACCTCCCTGAACACACACTGAATTTACACAGAGGATATAAAAACCCAATGATTTCACCGTGTTCTGTGTTTTTTAAAATCACTCTGCAGAGAAACAATAAAATGCCAAAGGAAGGTGGACAGGCAATGCTTTGTGTAACTTTGCTAAAGAGCCAAGACCTGGCTCGCATCCCATGACAATTATGAACCTGCCAACAGCCTCAAACGTTATGGAAAACACAGCAACATAACATCTCAGCAGCTGCTCCAAACACAACACCCAAAGCTCGCTGCACAGTAAAACATTCTGGAGGTAACATCACAATGCAAGTCCACCATCATACAGTACACTCATCACTGCGTCAACACCTTGCATATATTCATGTAAAAGACAATGAACAATGTGTAACGTGCGTGAAGTGCCCCCCGATGCATGGACGGCCGCAGCAGAACTAGACAGCACTATGTTTGTAAAGACACATATTATGGTAGCTCTTTACAGTACAGCTCGGTAATAACTAGGGTGGACCCCGAAAAGGCGAAGATTCGACAGGAGGAGCCTGATTCAACTCCCCATCTCACAGTTGCATCTTCACAGAGCCGTAATTAAAAAGAGGATCATATCATTCTGGCTATGTGGGCGTGCTCAACGTCTGATTTTACATGGAACTACAGCTTTTCTTCCAATAGGTTAATATACAGCGTATTATGTTATAAATATCAACATATAATGCTATAAATAAACATGTGAAAAGAAAGAAGTGCGTGAATAAATCCAAAATTGTGACCCTAACACTTCCAGTACGGGGGTCAGTGCGCATGTATGGCTTAGCGCAGAGAGACTGAGCGCCAGCAACGGCAGTGTTATGCAGAGTTGTAGGTGAGCTTTGCGGGATGTTCAAATCATTTATCACTATTGATTAACCTCACAAATAACATTATATTGTTTTTAAACAGCACTTGGAATAGGCCCGCGAGGAACCGTGACATGCATTCAATTATCTGCGAGTTGGCCTCAAGATCGAGGAAGGCGAGCAGAGACGAGCTGGAAATGCACGGTGTAAGTTACAGTGACTAATGAATAGGGATTGCAGCTTCTCAAGATAAAAGCGGAGATACGGAGTGAGCAACCCGCCAACACACACACACACACACACACACAATTTTACTAACAGTAGACTATAGATAATTCTTGACAATTCTGATTTGACTATAAAAATCCTTAGTCGGGTACAGCACAACTAATAATGGTAATAGTGGGATGGTACTTTTATAATTAAGAGGTAATAATTAAAAAAAACTTTATTACCAACCTCTTTATTATCAAACTATTACAGCACTATTGTGATGTTATTACTGAGCTGTAACGCAAAGTGCTACCAAAATACTTTACTATTACTAATACTACTACTTTACTATTGGCCTGTTACTAATTTCAGGACCCTAAATATACATGAAGACATGTATTTTTAAAAGGATAAACACAGTGGCACCAACAATTACAGTATTTTAGAGCTCCTCTTCTCTCCTCAAATAAGGCATTCTGGGAAGCTCATGTCTTTGTATTGTGACCTGATGCTGCCAGAAATACATAATAGGACGCCACATTTGCATTAAGTCATTGCTGAAAATAGCCCTCTAAAAATATACTTTCAAATTATTGCGCCTTTTTTAAAAGATTAAAGTCTTCAGTAGGAACAAAAGGACACGAAAAAGTCCAAAAGTACTGAGAGACGGCCTAACACATAATTGGATTTTGGATTTTCTTGGGATTACTGACAATAGGAAATTACAGGGACAGAGTAACACCGGACACAACTTTCACAATCATCCCCTTCATCAGGGAAAGTTAAAGTCAGCTCTGCTATCAGCAGGGAAGCCGTCCAGGAAGTAAACACTCACCTTTGGTACAGGCACAAAGGCGGTCGGTCCCAGAGCAATAGGTAACTGAGACAAAGGGGTCTGTCTCCTCTGCTGACCCCTCCTTTTTAGGAGGCTCCACCTTGGCCAGGACCTCCAACGTGGACAGGTCCAGTATCATTATGTACCCCGCCCGTGTGGTCACCACCAGGTGACCCAGGCCTGCCACCTCTAACCGCTTGCACTCTTTGTGGCTGGCAGCAGAGGTGGAGGGACTGGTGATGGTAGCGCTGCTGCTGGATGTGGCTGCTGCACATGCAGTCCCAGTACCAGAGCCAGCAGAGCCTGCTGGGCCCATTCCAAACCCAGATGAACCATTTTTTGACCCAGAGGGGAGAGCCTCCTCAGGAGCCTCTTCACTGTCATCCTCCCTGCTATCAAGCACATCTGGAGGAAGCAATATAAGAGAGGTGATGGCATCACAAGGGTCCCAGATCTGCTGCACTTTGATAGGTTCCTCATCCAAGGTGACAATACGGGTGGAGTAGTTGAGCTTGTAGAGTGCAAGATAGCCTCCATTCCCACCACTCGGGGACCTCTGCTGCATCTGCTGCTTGTCGCCTGGGGGCAGAATGAGGGGCGTCAGAGGCGGTGATCCGCCAGGGTGGTGGCCTTCTACCCCATTGGCCACCGGGTGTAGGGGGTCTCCTTTGCGCTGGCTGCAGAGGGCAGAGTGCAGACGGTTGAGATTGTTGAGAGCCTCCACTTGGTTTGTAGCGCTTAGAGATTCAGCGCCAGATGGCTGTAGGCCGACCAGAAGATGCACACCGTCCCAGCAGGGCGTGATCGAGTCCACATAAAGATTCTCGTCTTCCAGCTGTTTGGGCAGCCTCAAGCACTGCACCAGTGCTCCAGG
The DNA here is from genome assembly GCA_029875015.1 of Lepomis gibbosus. Taxonomy (NCBI): domain Eukaryota; kingdom Metazoa; phylum Chordata; class Actinopteri; order Centrarchiformes; family Centrarchidae; genus Lepomis; species Lepomis gibbosus. The sequence goes on from JAPMOB010230763.1 coordinate 27,205, forward strand.
TCGAGGCGGGGTGGAGACCGTTGCTGTACCCAGTGTGCTCCATTTGTCTGCGTGGCCGTCTAACCCTGCCAGATTAGTTGCTGCATCAGCAAACTGTTGAATATAAGTGATGGGAGGATCCTGAAGAAGAAGCTGCTCATGTGTGTCAAACTCCATCTCTATAATCTGTGGCACAGTGAAGCCCTCCTCATGGAGCCCCTTGCTCATTAAGTTGTTCATTTGAGCAAACACCTGCCCTGAGGACTTGTCATCCACCTCTCTGATGCTGTACAGCAGCAGCACAGGTATAGTCCTACGCATAGCCGGCAGAGAACTGGGGCTTGGAGGTTGGGAGCCTGCAAGGCTAGAGAAGCCCTGCTCTTGGGCTGCAGTCTGGGGGTTGCCAGTCTCTATCTCCATGGGACCCTGGTCCTGTAGAGGTCCAGGGTGGAAGGGCTCAGGGCCCTGAGTCCTAAGGGGACCATCTGTGGTCCTGCGTGTTGTAGCTGGGGCTGTGGGTGGGGGTCCAGCCATTGGGGTGCTGGAAGCTGAGCGGTAGCTGAGCAGGCCTCCAGCCAGAAGGCAGGGGAAAGGAATGTTGTGGTGGTGGTGGTCGGGGACCTTGTCCTTTGCTTTGGCCTGGCTGTGGGCCTTGGCTTGGTTTAGTGAGGGATTGGCGCCAAGCTCCTCCAGGTCCTTGACCGTGTCCTCCAGCACACTGGCCACCACCTCCCATTGGAGCTTCTCTGGCTGCTGGAGCACACTCAGCGCTGTCACTCCAAGGCTCACATCCATGCTCTCCCACTGGGACTGCTGGCCTGGAACAGAACCAAAAGAAGAGGTCTGAGGTTTTCCTGTCCGGTGATGGCAAACACTAATTTAATATTATTAGGCTGAAACCCTAACAAGAAAAACAGAGATGTGTTTTCAGATGTATCCACATAACTTCAGCCCCCCCCCCAATAATGACCGTCTTCATACCTGTTACTGACTCTGATCGGGAATGCTCATCACTGTCTGAATCCTCCAACTGGTCATCACTAGAAGAGAAGAAAGAGTTTAAATACGTGACTGACATGATAAATAATTGCTATAATTGCCTCAGTGCTGTTTCATACAGTCATTTTATTGTTTTTGTTTTTAGTACTAACTTGGTCGATTTTGTAGACAAAGTTTTGTAGACAGAGTTGGGCAGCTGTTATTTAAAGGTTTGGTTCTGCTCCGAAGCCATGTCACGATAACTTCTTTAGATGAACCATATACTGTCCCAGCAATTATTGCGATAAGTTATATTATGTTTTTGTCAAGACCTTTTACTTGCATGGAGAGATACAGTAGACAGATAAGTCTTTAGTCAAATGACCATCAGTGTTTCCCATACATTGATTTATTTGTGGCAACCTGCCACAATATCAACACTGACTGCCACATACTGATTTTCGATTTTATTTTATTATTTAAATGGGAAAACTCGTATTTAACTGTAGAGCTGCTTGTAGCGCAGAGATTCCTCTCACTCACTCCCTCTCACAAACACAATGGCCACTTTTATAAAGAGATCCCACAGTAAATGCAGAAAGAATGTCCACCTTAATTCTGAAAATATAATAATCCTTAAAATACTGATACCAAGCTTCCTTTGGTTTGTGTCCATTTGTTCGAGGGAGAAAGAGAGAGAACCTGCAGTGGTTGAGCGACCTCGAGAGTGAGTAAGTAAAGGGGCACCGGAGAAAGCCAGTGAATCTGAAAAACTTCATTGTTTCACAGGGTTGAGTTCTAAAGCACAAGTGGCTGTGGTTCAGACGCACACTGTGAGAAACCTGTTTAGCACTATGTATATGTTTTGGAAAGTTCCTGTGTTGAGTGTATATATACACACGTGTGTGTGTGTGTGTTTTACCTGTCTCCCTCTAGCTTTGGCAGGTCAGAGCAGGAGGATGACTCCTCGAGCCAGGCCAGCGTTGGTCTCCGAGACTCAATCAGTGTCTGCTGGCTCTGCTCACCACCACACAGGATCAGCTGCCTCAGGATAGCTGGTTCGTACGGGTTGATGTCAAATTTCAAATGCACCTATTCGGCACACAATCGTACACTCTGGGCTCAATACAAACATTTACCAACACAAGACAGGTGAAAATGTCTCATTTGTTCGCACAGTTCGATGCTCTGACCTTCATCATTTTGGAGACATCCCAGATGCAGATCTTGCCCCTCTTGGTGGCAGCAGCCAGGAACTGTGGGCAGCTGCCAAAGCCATAGCAGACGATCTTGTCAGAACTGTCAGGGCTGTTGGGAAACTGGGCAGGGCTGGTTGCCAGTGTCACTGACAGCGGAACATTCTGCGTATGCTCACCCTTCACAAACGGACAATTGGGAGAATGTCGCTCGTGTTCGGACCTGGCGGATAGTGGAGAAATGTTGGCCATCATTGATATGTCATAGGAGCCAAATGAATGCATAATTAATGATCTCCACTCACCACGGCTCATCTGTAGGTTCCCAGCAGACCAGACACACACTGCAGGTGAAACACATGGCTCTGTCGTCCCCTGTTGAGGCAGGCTGTGAAAGATAGCGGGGATCAATAAAGCTTGTAAACCCTTAGCTTCATGCCCCATTGTTATTCTAGAGAATCCTGAATTTGAATGACAGGTGTAAAAACACAGCCAACATAGCCAGAATTCATATTACATTATTGTACATTATAATTGCTGTGGCTTATGGCGACATTAATATGAGATCCACAACTATGTTTTCAGTGGTGTATAAACACCTGACATGATGAACTGTTATGTTTTTATTAACTTAGAAAGAACCATTACTACGTACATAACCCCCCCACCCCACCCTTTCCATGGACGTCATCATGTTGCACCGCCATGTTTCTACAGAAAGCATTTCGTCACCACGTTCTTCTTCTTCTTGTGGAATTCTGGCAGTGTAGACTCATCACTACATTAAATACATAGGTTTGAAGTCATACCTCTGCTGTATATTAAGTCATAATATACAGCAGAGGTCCACAAATACAATGTTCAGTTAGCTCCACTGGTAGCACAAGACTCTCACCTAGAAAGATGATTTAGGGGAATCCCGTTTCCTGACGGCTCTTTCAGAGGTGTGTCAAGCAGGCTACAGACTATTTTAATGTCTTTCAGAATTTTTCAAGGTAAAAGCTCAGTTCAACTTGAAATAAAGCATTGCAGCAAAAATGTTCTTGTGTTTTTATTTGACAGGCAAACAGGAAGTGATTATGTGAGTAGCTGTTGTTGTTATGACTGAGATCTATTTCAGCACCGCTGTTAAAGTACTTAATTGTTTTTATTTTTAGCTGCTATCAGAGCACCATAATCTGGCAGCGGGCCAGATATTATTGTTGGCGGTCAGTTCTGGCGAGGGTCCATAATCACAGAGAGAATGAATGTGTTTCCTTGTTAATGTTTGTATGAACGTTTTCTAATGTGTGGTTTATAATGGACTGTGGTGCAGAAACAGTGACGGTGTTTCACACTCTTGACTTTCACACACACACACTTTCCATGTTATCTGTCAGTGGCCAAGTCGCAACAACATGATAATAATAAAGTAAATATAATTTCTAAATATATCTGCCTACAAAAACTCATTTTCAGCTATAGGCTTTTTGCACAACATCAAAGGACAGGAGTTTCAACCAGAGTTGTCTCCATTGTTACAATCTGTTTCTTCCTCTAACATCTGACATCTTCAACACCTCACTGGCGACATGCCACTGCCTGTTCCAAAGCCTCCACCATCATCCCCATCCCCGAAAAAGGACTTAACAACTACAGACCCGTCGCCCTGACCTCTGTGGTAATGAAGTCCTTTGAACGCCTTGTGTTGTCCCACCTCAAAACCATCAGACCATCCCTCCTGGACCCCCTGCAGTTCGCCTACATGTCTGTAAACATGGTCCTTCACTTCATCCCCCAGCACCTGGACTCCCTCAGGAGCCTATGCCAGGATCCTGTTTGTGGATATCAGCTGTGCAACACCATCATCCAGGCTCTGCTGCAGGACAAGCTCTCACAGCTGAGTGTGCCTGAATCCACCTGCAGATGGATCACAGACTTTCTGTCTGACAGGAGGCAGCACGTCACGTGAGACTTGGAAAACATGTCTCTGGAGCTCATCCCCACCCCCACAGCTCTGCATGCAGGTGGACAGAGGTTTGAACCCAGGACCATGCTTTGAGGCCAGGGTTATCCACTGGGCCACCTTGCCACCTGTGACAGCAGCCTTCAGTGAAGGGCTGTTATATGTAACCAAATACTGTGGGTGGGACACAGAAAGACAGAGTGGTGACTACAGACAAGAGGCGGCTACATCGGAGCCACAGCAGAACATTTTTAAAATGAATTTAACCCTAACCCTTTTTTTTATTGATCTGAAAATGATCTGATCTGCGAGTTCTATGATCCATTGCACCCCTGACTGTGGAAGACTGACCCTCTGCTGACCTGGTGCAGCCAGAACTACCTGGAGATCACTGCTCTACAGCGACAGTGGAGATGGTAGCGGATTTCAGGTAACTCAGCCCCACCCTCCCCCCAGTGTCCACACTGTGGACTCCTTCAGCTTCCTGGGCACCATCATCTCACGGGACCTCATGTGGGAGCTGAACACCACTGACTCTCTGATTCTAACTGAACAAATGCAGTGCCCGTTCACAGGGGCCAGTGTGACACCTCCCTGTGTTTTTGTATATGCATCTCACATTGGTTATATCTACAGCAGTGGTCGGCAAGAGGCGACCCACAGGCCAAATAAATGAATAAATGAATATTGTGATAGCGCTGATGCTAAAATATATCTCAGTCATGACAGCAACAGTTACTCACATAATCACGTTCTCTTCAACACTGATTTATTTTTAAGTTGAATAGAGAGCTTTTACTTTGAAAAGTTCTTATAGACATTTCACAGTTAATAGTTAAATTTAATAGTGGCTATGGCTTGCTTGACACACCTCTGAAACATGAATAAGAAGCACAGGATTTTCCTCTAACTGGAGATGCTGGGGAAATGAAAATAAGCGTCTGTAGGTTGACGGATGTGGATCAGTCGGTGACACACTCGCGTGTCAGGTGCTTTCACACCAAACGCGAATCGAGCGTTTGGGGCGGTGAGTTTACATACAAAGTCAATGCAAAGACGCGTAGAGCCACGATTTCCAGTCGGGCTGCGCGAAGCATCGCGAAGGGGGCGGGGGCGGGGCCGGCGACGCGAAGGCAACGTGATGGAATTCGCGAATATTTTCAACTCACGCGAAAAAGACGCGCGACACTGAGATGCGATAGCCTATCAGTGTTGAGATTGTCCATACGTCATCGAGGCTTCAGAGCGTTGTGTGCAGAGGGCCGGGCAGAGCGG
>JAPMOB010230764.1:0-27715 GCA_029875015.1 Lepomis gibbosus
TCTCTGGGCCCCCTCTTAGTCATGGGCCCCGAGAATCGTCATCCTTTACCCCCCCTTTACGGCGCCCCAGTGTGCACACACGTGCATGTGTGTGTATTTTAGACTTGTGTGTGTATAATACTAAACATTAACAACAGTCAAAGTGAAAAAAACTTGAATTGGGATTAATAGGGTATGTCTTCTTCTTCTGAGTCGGCACTTCTTTTTTTCCCCCATCTCCTGTACAATGTCATCTACACCGGTAAATCTAGGAGAATTAGACTTTGGGGCTTGTTGTTTCTGTTAAATGAACTGAGTGATTGTATTACGGAGAATCTAAACTATATAACAACGTGTAGCATGTCCAGACTGATATGTTGATCCTACGTTTAACATTATTATTATATTTGTATTCTATATATATATATATATATATATACGTATAAGATTTTATAAATCCAAAGAACTCCTATGAAAACCAGACTAGGTGTTTAATCGAGACCTGTGTTTATTTGTCAAAATGTGTTCGCACACCAGGCCAGTAAACGGAGTAAGCGGCTATCAATTGAATATCTACGGTAAGTTACCCCAGGTATATAACGCAACTTACAATCAATGGAGTCACAAATGTAATTTTTGTGCCTAAGCCTAACCAAAGTGCGACTGTTTCAAAATGTTAACTAAGCAAGCTTTATTTTGAAAGTCTAACTGGACGTAGCATAACTATTATTGCTAACTTGACTGTGGAGCCCTGTGTATCCAGAAATTATGCTATACCTACAGCATCATATTTTGAAGTGGAGGACTACTGAACAGCCTGTTTCTCTCTTTTGACTTATGTGCTTTATTGCTGAGAAGCTGCTTTCATGATGTAAGTGCTCCCAAACATGATGACCATTAAGGGCGCAAAATCCCTGAAGAGTGGAAAGTGGGACTCGGGTAGTAGTCTCCAAAATTAAATTCCCCTCTCAGTGCGCTTTGCTCGAAAGAAGAGGTCTGACTGTAGTTTGCAGAGTTCAAACTGCAACCCGGGGGCTTGCTCACTGACAGTAGCAGAGAGGGGGTTCATGAATAACGCAATTTGTGGCTGCATGGTGTTGAAATCTTGAAATCGGTCATTGAACTGCAACTGCAGTGTGGCTATGTTGGCTCTGTACTTGTGAAATGCTTTCTTGCATTTGTGACATCGTTGTGCATCTCTTCACAGATGGGAAAGGTGTGCCAAATGATGGATGGTGATGAAAATGCCTTCTTTGAATATGGCTAGTTTACACTGAAATGAGTTCATGTGTGCATAGAGATCCGATACAGTTTGGCTTCTTCCCTGCGACTACATATTCTCCTCCTCTTGTGTAGCCGTGGCTTTTGGTGTGTATTTTTCCTTTGAGGTCAGCAATAATAGCGGCTCTGGCAGCTACGGTGTACATGTCATATTTGTCTTTGTGCGTGGTGTTGTAGTGGCGACTCAAGTTGTAATCCTTCATGGCTGATTTTGTTTCCAGACACACTGAACACCATAGGTTTGCCTTTGAATTCCAAAAAAAAGATAATATGTTTACCATCTTGATTGGAAAACATAGTTCTCTTGGATCAGTTTTCTTTTTTTTGCTTTTTCAAATGTCCATCTTTATCGTGTGTCGTTGCGGAAGAGGTTTGGTGAGATCAAGACGAGACCATGTGCAAGAAGGTGCTTGGCTACAGGCCTCTTGCATTTCAAAGGAGTGCCCTCTATCAATACAGTATAATAACCATTTGGATTGGGTTCAAATGTGGTCAAATGGCCCGCTTGCCTCCAACGCCTGAGGAACCAACAATTTATTAATATTTGGAAAGTGACTTGTGTGAGGACAGGCACCACATGCTGCCCATCCCAGGTCTATGTATATGAAGACGCATGTGATTATACTGTATTTTGTGGGAGCTGCAGCCTCCCTACAGAAAATATTTTATAGGCTGCTGTCACAGGCATGCCATAGAAGGAGATTAGAGGCCCCTCCAGACCATGAACACCATGAATGGGGGACACCAGCCTGAAATTGATTGCCAAAGTGCCACATCTGTCATTAAGCTGACCAGAAGCTGATCACACAGGACACTGGGGGGGAGAACATGATTTTGTTTTGTTTTGGCTTAGAATCAACAGACCCATGCAGATCTTTATCCATTTATCTATTCACACATCTTTTAGATATTTATTCTACTTGGAAAGTTTTGCCTTGCCCACATGCTGGTTTAAGCATCACCCTGCTTCTCATTCAGTAAGTTGCATATATTCATACCCAGGAGCTTTGCAGTACAATTAGTTTGTCTTCTGTTGGCTACTGAGCAGCTGCACCAGAGCAGGTGGTGGGTAAGTGCTTTTCTAAAGTACACTCTGAAGGTCTTTTTTGCATGGAAGTAATAAATATTTACTCTCCCTATCTAGTTTTTTTTTAACAAATCTCTGGATCCAAATTCTCAACTTTCTCAACTATTAACAGAGTTAACAGTTTGCACCATTTCAGTGAAATGATATGTGGAAATGAACTTAAGATGTAAAAATGTGTTGCTTTTCTTGTTGCAGACTGGTGATGAGGTGCAATACCACGATACAATAATGAACCATTTGTAAATGATTTATTGTTGATTTTGTTAAGTTGTTGTAGTAGTTGTCACTAATATATTATATACATGTACAACATTTAGATTGCCAGGCTGTGAGCAATCTGGCTGCTGTTTAATGTCTTCCAGCATCACCCTGTCTTTGTCTTAGATCTTTAGTAGACCTCTCCACTGGACCATTTGACCTTCGACCTTCTGAAAAACGGCTGCAGAGCATCTGGACCAAAATAATTTGAAGAGGTTATCAACAATTCCGACTGTAGAGATGGATTAGAGACAAGAGGACCATAGATACTTTTCACAACCTGATAACCCAACATGAATGCTTTAAAGCAATAGTAAATTATTTATTAACCATTAACAAAGCCATTAGTCAAAATGTATAAACCCTTTGTAAAAGCTGACTTGGTACCCTATGTACAAGTATGACTCTTGCCTCTTAGCTTCTATTTCTAAAAGCAGGAAAGACATGAATCTATCAACAAGACAGCATGTCAATCTGTATGTTTTATGTGTCCTAACAATCCAATCATTTAAAATCTCTATATTTCTCTTTTTCATGTAGGCAGAGTTGACCAGAGACAGATCCTGTGGGTCAAAGGATTCCGGTGAGATTCCTGCAGGATGGTCTATTTCATTATTTATCATGGTACTGAAATGGGACAGGAAAAAAAGTCAACGGAAACAGGCAGGAAAGGAATCATCGAGTAGTATTTAAATATAAATATGCAGTTCTAATATGGATAAACTCTATTTTTCTGATGTATTTTATCAGGGATTGGGATGAGACTTAAGTTATCTGGGACTGGGATGGGACAGGAGTGAAAATTTCTTCTGTTGCTTTGATTGATTGATTACACTGCCAAGTTAATGGCCTATCGTTCAACCAAGTAACATCACAAAATCAGCTCAAGGACTGACAACATGATGCATGCACTTTCATACTGGTCCAGTTTATACCAGTGAGGAATTATTAACCAAAAAGTCAGAAAGTAACAGCACGAAAACCTATTTTGAATTCAGAAACAAACCACTAAAGAACACCAATACAGGTGATGAATTATGGCATTGTGGTGCTTTCCCTAGGCACTACAATAGCACTATATTGTAAAGATTTTCTAGCAGTGGAAGCCCAGACATAGGCACAGCAAGCATCAATAAAACTAAAGCCAATGTGAGCAAAGAAACAATAACACCCTTCAGACATTAAGCTTAACAGTTATTGAGAGGAGCTTACAGTAACAACAGGTAAGAGTTTAATGTCTCGCTCCAGGTCCTCACATATTTGTGATTCAAACCTGTAACCTTTCTACTAACCATTACACCACCTTTTCACCCACTTCTCAAGCAGTACTTTAGATTTATTTCCCAGGAGTCATTGGATTGACATTCATATCAGACATCCGCCAGCGAGAGTAGTCAATGATGTCAACCGCCTTCAAATGGCAGGCCAATGGCAGGCATTACACCTAATGCAAAACAACAAAAGGGTCAATGCACTTTTAAATACAATAGCTTTTTATATTTTGCATTATGCAAGTGACATTTTTTAAAATGAAATGCAATGTGGACAAATGCCTTTGTGAAGATAATATGAGTAACACATTTACAAACTTATACAAAAAGAGAAAATTGATTATCTACACTATGGGACCGTGCTGATTGACTTGTGCTGTCAGGATCCTCGAAAAATAAAGGATTTTGTCCTCCAGCTGAGTTATACTTCCATTTTTGACAGATAATTAGGAACTCTTAGCAGTTTGTTCCTATTGGTAATTGCCATACCAAGATTTGACAAATTATGAAGGACAAAACATAAATGGGCTGTGCAGGTGAATTCAGGTGAAAGCTGTTTATTGATTTTACATAACAAATAAATCAATTCGGTGGAGAGAGAAGTGAACATCCAAATTTAGGTATTAATGTACACAGCACATGTTCCATCTTGGGTCTGTCGGGGTGTATACAAGAATGAGAGAGAAAACCTGATTTTCTAATATAAGGTAAAGATATTTAACACAGATCACAGAATCAATATAAGCCCTAAATATCAACCAAATGCAATCCCAGTAGCACTGTTCCTGTATTGCATTTTTATGGTCAGAGGTCAATACTGCTTAATCTCCAGAGACAGATGTATTTATGTCTCTCAATTCTAGCACTTACAGCAGGTTGCTCTAGTCAACTCACTGAAGGTTTAAAAGCAAAATTTTTCCTTAATAGAACATTTTGACTTTTACAAGCGTACCTACACAGAGTTTAGAAAGGATACTGACTTCCATCATTCACCACCTTCTGGATTTCTTTTCACTAAGACGTTGAGTTTGTATTTATAAGCACAACAGACTGTGCTTTGCATTCCAATATGGAGCGTTCATAAAATGCACACATACACGATAAATGACAAATTAACTCTCGTTCAAAGTGCTTTACACTACACCACTCATTCACCCATTCACACACACACTAATGACAGTGAACTACCATCCAAGGCAGTGACCTAACTGTTAACTTAATGCAACCTGCCAATCAACAACACTTCAACGTGTGCACAGGAGGAGCTTGGGTTTAAACTATAAAACCTGCAAAGAATAGACGAGAGACAGTTGTACTTTTGACTCTGTGTGCTCGATTGACCTATAAGTATACTAGTCTATTGTCTTTCTCTAGCAAGCCATACTGAATGGATAATCATTACACTAAACCAACTGATAAGTAATATCAGGAGATATTTTGGATTTGATACTATGAATGGAAAAAAAATCATGAATAAAGGGATTGTGACACTGCTAATTGCTCCAGACAATAGTGATTTAACTCAAAGCAATTTCCGGAAAGCTTTTACAACAAGTGTCTGCTGACGCACAGCTGTGTGTTATGCCACCAGGAGATGCAGCAGCACTAAATAGAAAATGAATTATGGTGCATTGTCTGATTGACAGATGATCTTTAGAAAGTGCCTTGCAGAAACACCACAGCACAGTCTTTGAAACCTTGAAGAAAAAAACAATTAAGGCAGGGGAGAAAAACAGTATCACAAAACTTGGAAAGGTCATCTCTACACTTTATTCCAATTTGCAATGCAGTTTACCAGTTGGAGATGATCATATTTCCACAGCAGCAAGAAAGAGGACTACATTAACTATAGTGCATGGAATGCTTGTGCAATACATTTGGCTCTGCTGCAGCTCAGTGATGAAGTCATTATCACAGTTCAAGGTTGTGTTAAAGCACCACAGCTGGATTATATTTCATTTTTCTTGAGAAGACAACAGGGGTGTGATGTCTGATGTCATTCGTCAGAAAAAGGGAGATGGGGGAATATGAAAAATGAGTGAACTGAGGTATAAATGTGTAGTCGGTGTTGGGGAGTGCAAAGACTGGATAATTGCATGATGGGATGTGAGAAAACTTCCTGACATGGGAAAAAGGAGATCAGTACATAAAGAGTGCGTATGGAGAATAGATGAGTGTTATATGCTAATCCTCACCTTGAAATATCATCATTAACTTCAGAGACATCCTTTTGAACTTGAATCAGGGCTATACACAGTCAAACAGAAACCGTGCGCTTTTAAAGAAAGAGTTTCATTTTTTTAACAGAAGGATTAAGATGTTTCTCCTCTATGGGCTCAGAAAATTCAACCGAACCTTTGATTCTTTCAAGTCCAAGTGGATAAAGTTCAAAATACACTGGAGTCTAAATCTCAAAACAAGCTTTTGTGTAATTATTGAAAAACTGACATTTTAAAGACACTATTTTAACCAAACAATATGTTGTTCCCATAGGAAAAAAACATGTAGTTAGGTACTCAACTACATGGAACTTGTTTAGTGTGTTTTTTGATTCTTGGACCCCTGAAAGCTATTAAAATCCAAAATCTGGGCATTATACATTATAGATATTAAAGTACCAATGGTGTAGATACTTTTTCTTTTTCACCTCGCAGTGGTGGCATGTTGTGTCTTTGCCTTGCTGCTTTAATCTCTCTCACTGGGGTTCTTAACCCTCCAAGGCTTTGCCCTTGTCCTTGATGTCATGTGGTGTAAAGCCTGTGTGGAGAGGTGGGGGTGAATCAGACAAACTCAAGTGAACTGGGCTTTGATCAAACCCGAGCTCAAAAGCTTGATACACTAATAAAATGGCAGATGATTTTTTTATGTTTGGATCAGTGTTTAACCAAAGGCAATTCCAGATGTTTCCTGGGTGTCCCACAGAGTGAGAAAGGGGCTTAACAGCAGCAACATGACCCCAGGGGAACCTGTAAATCCAGGCAAACAGTGATTACATGTATGGGAGACTGTGAATCAATCTTGTAAGCTGTTGCCCTCCTGACACAAAGTTCCACTCATTTGGAAAATATCAAAGCAGGTCCTATAGTTGTGAAGTTAGATGATGGGGTAGCACGTACTGACTGATTGCAACACTATATCATGTGGAAAGATCACTATATCACATCTGTGTGCACCGACCAGGAGCATTTTCCTCCCAGACTGTGTGACCTGACAAAGAACGACTAACAAGTGTTTCCAGGCCTTTTCAAGCCTTGCAGCAGAGCAAGGACGCAGCAATGATAATAAATCACAGTAAAATTCCATGTGATGACATGCGACAATGACCAATGTGAACAAGTTATTCATCTGAGGGAAATTTATGAGGACTCCAACCAACAACCAAACATTAATTTACTTCAGAAAATATGAAAATATTGTTAAAATTGAAAGTTATGAAGGCAATGTGAGATAATGAAAATGCATTTGGATTAAAATGAACATGATGACATGATGAGACAATAATAAAAGGATTCATTAAGTCATGTTTAAATCTGTAAAAATGTTTACATTTGGAATATGTTTTGTCTCTGTTTCAAAAAGCCAATACCACCCAGCGTCTGTTGTGAAGAATGTGAAAAATTAGTGCCAGTATCATCTTTGAACCTTCTCATTCATCACCATGGCATTTGTGTCAAAACCATCTGAGTGGCAGTTGCTCATTATCCTGTCATGCTACATGCCATTTAAAGATAAGAGACAATTATACAGCGTACACAACAGGTTACTATGAATCTTTCTACGACCCTGACAGAGCCATTCTAGTTTAATCGGCATCCCTTTTGATCATCCATTAATATCTCATCACCTGCCAAATGATATGTTTACATTAATTAAAAGAGCTATTAACACCAGGAATGAAACGTAGCACGTGAGGAAGATTTGTTGTCAACTTCGGCATTGTCCTAATGTTGTCTCCTTCACACGACAAGCCCAGATGGTGAGGTCTTTTTTGAAGATAGTATGGCTTTTCACTACCTATCCCGCCCTCTCCGAGCCCGGGGAGCACTGTTGTATCTCTTAAAACCTCTCTGCACAGAGGCTTCACTTCACACCTTTTGTGAAACAAGCCACCCTCAGTGCCTTTGGCAAACGAGAACTGTTCATTACAGCGGAGTGAGACTGCATGGCGAGAGAGCTCGCAACCTGTTTGACACATTTCTCTGTGGGTGTAATTGCATTTCCCGTTTCCCTGTTGTTTCATTTCGGAAAAATGCCAAAGCTCTTCCAATTAAACCCGAGGCGACGCTGTTTTGCAGTACATTCTCTCTCTGTCCTTCTCTCCTTCTAGTCCACCCCCCCTCCCCAGTTGGCTCAAGATAGTCAGTAATGCATGGATAAGAGAAATCCAAACAAATTTTGTCACAGCCTCATGCATCCGAAAGCCTCTCTGCGTTCAAGATGTTTTCCAAGGAACTGTAGTCAGTTAGTACAATATTTGTCTCCTGAAACTGGCCCATAAAACCTGCAAATCTTGACCTGCAAAAGGAAAAGTGCCTCTTGTTTTTTGTTATTTTTTTCTTAGCCCTCTCCCAGATTAGTGTGACTGCAGCCTCTTGCATGAACCCAAATCAGATGACTTACCGGAATTTGCAATGTTTAGGGATGCGCAATTAATTTTTATTCTGTCAGCTCTTTGATAACAATATGTTCATCCAGGCTTTGGGAATTGAGTGAGAGCACTCTATATTAACTTTTAATGAGTTGATTAAGATTTAATACTTGAATGCATTACAAAAACTTCCTATAAAAGTACTCATTCAAATTACACAATATGTAGTTTGCAGCACCAAAGATGTTGTTAAGAGAACAACAGATGTTCAGAAAAGGCCCATCTTCCTCGTCGGCTGCATATAGCAAGACCATGGGAATGCAACCAATTACCAATAACATTCTACAAATAATCTCATGAACTTCATGGGTTAGTGGCAACTATTCATACAGTTGATATGTTACTAATATATTTCTTTACTTGGAAGAGGATTTGATCACCTACTTCGACTTTTTATACCATGCTCATATCATATTGCAAAGACCTTGATGACAACCAGCCAAGTTGGAAAAAAACATTCCAATCATCTCCCTTCTTGTAATTCCGAGTGAAAATAACTAAATAAGTGTCAGCAAACCAGCGGCAAGATGGCTGCATCTAAATAAACATAACACTAATACAATTGATTTAGCTACTGAAAATTTGGATTTGAACTGTTTGTGTCTAGTTTCACTTGTAAATAATGAACTACAAGATAATGACACATGATATTATAACAAAATAATAGATAATTTAGGTTTAAATGCTATTTGTCTAAGAGCCTACAAGCTAGCGGTGAAGCTAACCATCTTAGACACATAAATGCAAGTCTGAATAATAAGAAGTTTCTCTATTCTTCCCATTTGACTGACATGGTGGGAATGCAGCATTGTATCTCAAGTTTTTGTGCAAAGTTTGTGGGGGTCTCCTGATCCAGGATGAGGCGAGAGGCATAGGCGGAAATCCCGGGGGAAACAGGGGCGGCAGGTGCCCCCCTTAAAAACCATTAAATAATATAATGATATATACTTAGAATAATTGCATAAGTAGTAAAATAATACAAATGCAAACAGGGTAATTAAAGTGCCTTTTAAGTTTAGAAACATTTTGAGTCCCCCCTCCCTTGCTTCACAGTGGTTTGCTCCACTGCCTGCTTTCCCTCTTACAGGAGTCCGGTGCCAGAAAAACAGTTCGAAAACTTCAAAGTTGTGGAACTCCAGTAATGGCAGGCTGGCAGAGCTGTTTTATGCATTGTAAACATTGATGAACTGATTCTTTTGTTTTTAATACAGATGATGCTGAGTCATTAATGAATAAATAGCTGACGCTAGCTAACTTCCTACTGAATGTAACGTAATAAAGCCCTACTGCTCTGCTTTTTAAGGATGGTAATATGGAATAGAGGCCTACCCAGCTTTACAGGAACACTGTTGATCCTTAATATTGTTATCTTTTCTCTCAATCATCAGGGGATGCTGTAGTTCACTTGTACTGTGTGATCAGTAGGCTTTAGCTTTCATCAGTTTGAGTCAGTTTGACAGCCTGAATACAACCTTCAAATCTATAATGTAACTGCAAAACTGTCTGCATCTTTCTGAGATTGCTTTATCTAACAAATTTGACAATATTTTTCCAGGGAGTGCAGTTATAGACAGTGGCAGCGCCGACAGTTTGTCGGACTTAGCAACAGTGACTAAGGGGGGTGGGGCTTAACGAAGGGTCAATTCCAGCAAAACGTCGTCATAGGTCAGCAATCTCACTTCCTTGTTTACAAGACGCAGCAGACATGTTTGGTACCAACGTCTCACATTTGTGTCACATAAGTGGGGGTAAACTGCGGCGCGGTGGTGCAGTGGTTAGCACTGTCGCCTCACAGCAAGAAGATTTTGGGTTCAAACACTGTTACCCCGGCCTTTCTGTGTGGAGTTTGCATGTTCTCCCCGTGTCCGCGTGGGTTCTCTCCAGTGTGAAGGTGTGAATGTGAGTGTGAGTAGTTGTCTGTCTATGTGTGGCCCTGCGATGGACTGGTGACATGTACCCCACCTTTTGCCCAATGTCAGCTGGGATAGACTCCAACCCCCCCACGACCCTGTACACAGGATAAGCGGTTGACGATGGATAGATGGATGGAAGTGGGGGTAAACTGTTTTGAAAAACATGCAGTATTGTGGTCAAATATAGAAGGAAATCTACTGGCAAACAAAGTGGCGGCTGGTGAAAAATATTTTAGGTGGGGCTGTGCTTCAGTAACTGTCTAAATAAAATTTAACAGAAACTGCAGGATACTAGCGTTCTTTGAAATAGTCAGAACAAATTTAATGCCAATATAAAAAGTTTCTTACAAAAAACAAACAGTGAATATAAACATAGAAAGTTGCATGAAAAATACGTGGGTAAAGTACAAATACATCTAATTTGTACTTTAGTACAGTAAGCCTACTTTAGTTACTCTCCACCACTGGAAATCGCTCTATAGCCAACCACTCTTGTTCTCCTTGTCGATGTATCGTAGCACAAGCACCAACTGGCAGTGGGTGGAATTATCAGTTGTCTCACCCCAATCCTGTGGCCTTGGTCAGCTGTGTAGCGATGTTAACTCTGCCTATGGCTAGCTTGACCGTATTATCCATATATGTGCCCTCATACACTCACTTTATTAATCTTCTCAGATGAATGTTTATTTACTCCTGTACCAGTTGTTGTAGCAATCCCCGCCATTTTAAAAAGCCAGCATGGGAAGCAAGATATGACATTTACATGATTGCATCCAGCTTGCTCAGCTTTTCTATTGTACCGCTTGTTGAAGAAGCCTTGCATGTATATTTTATCTTTCACGTTAGTCTGTTGACTAATTTTGATGTCAGGTTGATCTGGACCAAGCTCTTTCAGATGTAGTTTCTCCACCAACATTCTCCTCTCAAATGGATTGTGAAGAAGAGATCTTATTGAATTTATGGGTGGCTGAAAGTCTGTGTTATGAGTTTCACATTTATCATTCATCGTCTACAACTGTCACGTGTCCCTCTACCACCGATTGGCTTAATTTATGCTGCTATGGGCATGTCTTGTCAGCTAATGGCTGCACTTCCCACCACCAGGGATGGCGGCGCGCAACTTCTATTCCCTCTATTGGCCAGCTGCCACTGGACAAACACTTTGCCGCATAACATACGCAGAGAGTGGCAGAAAGGCATGGAGGATGTCAGACAAGACAAATCACTGTGACACAGGCTGTTGCATCCCTGTCAGTTGCAAGGTTCAAGGTATGCATTGTCTTGTTTGCATGACACTGAACTGTGTGTGTGATTTAAGACCATAGTTTAAGAATAAAAAAGTCTAGTGTTCAAACAAGTGTCAGTTATTATCATTCAACTATCACTCTAAAGTATCTACTTTTGCAGTTTTCACTTATTTCCACAATTTCATCGCAAGAAAATTCCCAAGAACATTGCAACTTTCATCAAAATTTGTTAGAAAAGCTGATGCAAAGTCAGGGATTTTAGGCCAACAACACAAAAAAGCTAGCAAAATCCTGGATGGTATGACAATAGTTACATAACTCCGTACTTGTTTATACAGCTTATTTAAAATTGATCACAAAACAGCTGAGAAAGTTAAAAGTTACAGACCTATCTTTGAGGCAAAGCCAACATTACCTGCATGCCCAGTATGATAATTACAGTATGAAATCCTGAAAAGACTTGCTTGACAAATTTGGCTCTTAGCAAAAAGACCCTTGCCAGACCTTTTTTTAAACAATGTTGTGTGCCATGAGTGGAAGTGGGAAAGAGGTTATTCTACGAGGATCCGCTGTGCACACAGGCATGCTGGACCAAGCTGCTTCTAATTAGCGAGCACAAAGACACCCGCCACCCAATCATGTCCAGTCCAAGTGAAGTTTGGCATGCACGAATTTCGATGGAAAGCATTCCATCGCAAACAGTGTGGAGCTCTGGAAAAGGACTCAGTCTGAAAAATACTGGAAAGATAAGGATAAGGGATGACGCTGCATTGCTGTAAATGCTCCTGGTGTGTTTATGTCTATCAGGTGTGTGTATGTATGTGATGATAGAGGGTGTGGTGTGCAGGATGCTTTACTCTGAATGTTCCCCTCAGGCTATATGGTGGTCCTACATCTGCTGTGCCTTAAAAGAAAGCATTTTAAAGACAGCTGCCATGTAATTGGCAGGAACTAGATGTACGACAGTCAGAATAAATGAATAATTTATCTCCATGGGGGCTGTCACATGCCTGCCATAACTGATTGATACGTTAATCATAATTTTCAGCACAAAGGTAAACAGTCAAATTTATTGGTGTGAAAACCTGATTTTAAAAATGTCTTTGCAACACAAGCTCCATAGTTTGCCAATGCTTTTTTAAAAGGTACTAGAGGTGGAGGAGTCGTTCCCAACCTGCGTTAGGGTCACAAGATAAGTCTGAGGTGTCAAAGGATGAATAACAAGATGTGAGAAAACATATATTTGTCCCAACATTTATATTAGATTTTTTAATGTTTTTAATTTTTTTATTTTATTAGTAAGACATGCTGGATTGGTTTTCATCTTCAGGCCTCTAAAAACTATCCAAATGAAACATCACCTTTTGGTTAAACTGGTTGTCGAAGATATATGCGACCTGTGGCAAAGGGTAGCAAGTAGGCATTGCTTTATCTTAAAGAGTCAGAAGCAAAAAAGGTTAGGAGCTAATGATTTACAGATTCTGCTGTATGATCAGCACTTCCCCATTTTGCTTGCACCAAAAACAATGAGCCACAACTATTAACTGTTACTGAACTTGCTGGTTAACTAAATGCAACTTCCTCCTCCTAAGAACAATATCTCTGTGCGATGTAGGCCTGTGCCACACTGTTGAAATTCTATGTAACGAAGATAAAACTACAAAAGAAGAAAAAAAAACATCATCATTAAAAGGAACTGTCACAATGTCATGCCCTTGAGAGACAGAAATTATTGCCGCATGTGGCCCCCCCATCATCGGCAGGCCGTTGCTGACAATGGCAGGAACAAAGACCTTGCAGACGGCAGTAGTGGTCTTTGACTCTCCTGTTCCATTACCACATGGCACAGGTCCAATCCCACAACGCAGCACAGCGCCATCCGCAAAGGCAAGGATCTGTTTACAATGCAGGGATATGCAGCACACGATGATGTGTGCAGTAGTTGTGGGAAGCAATTATGACCAAAAGCTTGTGTGTGATTACATCTCGATGTTTTGTCAAAGTGCAGAAAAGTGTAGGAGTGTATCATGTTGCTCCATTTGGCTCTATCATATGAGGAGCCGGACCTTCCACACAACAAAGAGCTGCCTTTCAACAGAAAAAAGAGTAAGGGCCCACAAATGCTTACACTGAGGCACGAAACTGGATAATGGATAATATGCTGCATTAGATGTGTTACATTTCTGAGTTGTCACTATGGCTTCCACAGTGTGGGCGTGACACAATATATTATAAATATTGACAGAAAACAAAAACAGTCAAATAATCCTACCAACTGGGTGGCCTGGTTAGAGAAACTGCATTCTATGTGAAAAGATACTGAAGTCCCCTTGGCTTAACCACTGTTATTTTCAACGAGTGTTGAAAATTTAAGATACTCCTCTTGGAAAAAGTACCGCTTTTCAATTTTTTAAGTGGGGCAGTCTGCCTCACTATGTTTTCTTTCTTAATAGACTGTACAAGACACCCTTTATCCTCACCACATGGGCCCAGTTCAGAAAATATTCATTGTATTACAAAGTGATATAAAACATTCATAAACAATTCCTGGCTGAACTGGGTGTCTTTGTCAGGGAAGGCTGCTAAGCAGTAGTTCATAATGCATACTGATGGACTGGGGTTCTTTTGTCTTTGAACTCTTCTAGCAGATCTGACTGAGCATACTGATACAACTCATTAACATATTTGGTTAAAGGTAGCACATAAAACATGGCGAAACAGAGTTAGCCATTAACGATCTTCAAGTCTAGAAGATTTAGAGCTGTTATAACAGTATAAGACCTGAGGGCCATCAGTTTTGCCACCTTGTGTGTGTAGGTTAAACCAGATCATCTCATTGCTAGCACATCATTAACTTCTCATTTAATCACTTATCAAAACAAACCCTTGGCAGCTTTTCTACAAGGTCTAAACTCTTAAGCAGATGTGCAATAGTCTGTCTTGACTCTGTACGTGTAATGAATGAAAACTGGACAGAGTAAAGGACATTAAGATGGCTTTAAAGTAGATTATAAAAGGACAAGGTCTTTGTGCCTGGGATATTCATTAAGTGGATGGGGTTGGGTTGGGTGATGTGGTTGAAATATCGCAATAAAGAAATATTTTTTCTCTATCAATGTATAACAGTATGACAAATATATGCAAACTTACATATGCAATAGTCAAGCTGATTAATTTCAAAGACCTGTGTTCCATTGTAATGTCATAAAGGAGTACTCTAGTTCTTTATGAAATATTACACTTCCATGTAGTGTGGGAACAAATTACAAAAGGAAATGATTTAGAAGAGTCCAAGATATATTTACTTTAATGGATCAATATCCAGGAAACACTGACTAATACAGTCATAATACAATACTTAGTAGCATCTTTCTTTGGACCCTAACATCTTTCTCCATTCCATTACTCTGAATTGCAGCCTTCCTGTTAAAAAATGTTTTAAAGCATCTCTCCAGACCTACAGAAGGTATCATACAACTCTTGCAAATTCACAAACCACATGTAAAACTAAAATATATTGGTCTTCCAATTTGCTCAGAGTCATTAGTATGGACAACAAAGTTTTGTAGCATGATAACACAATATGATCTCAGTATTAGATTGAGAAACCAGTAAAAGTCAATATATCATAATATTGAATTGTCCGGACTTACAATCAGACTTACGCTTTATAGAGTCATTTTGGTTGTCACATATTATGAATATTTGGAGCAGCTTAGTATATGCTGAGTTGGTACAGAGACACCGGGCACTAGTCGTAAACAGTGTGTAATGAGACAGCACGAAACAGACGCATTATACACTGTATTTCACTCCACATACAGTACACTCAGCAGTCTGAAGCTGTGGGTGATTTAGCAGCACATAGCAAAGCACAGTTGCAGGGGGAAAATGTACTCACCAACAGAAAAGTGTTCAGGCATAAAATGAGAAAAGGTATGCTTTCAGCTTTTTGGATCAGTAGTTACGTACATATTTTGACTTAAGTGCTTTAGTATATCATTAGTCCGTGCTCCACTAAGGTGTATGAAATTATGCTGTGATTAAGCCACAAATTCCTTGCATAGGCCACCGTAAACACTTGTTTCTAGTTGGCTGACAGGTGTCTGTTAAAATCAGAAAACCTATTCAACAGCTTAACCACAGCTTAATATTAAACTCTCAATGTATGTCGACCATAAACAATTACCATAAAATTAAACTAACTCTAAATGGTTAAAAGGACATATCCCATGTTTAAGCACAAACTTGCCCGGTACAGGGGAGGACGATCGATTTTCGCACAAAATAATAAATCTATGTTTGATCCTTGTATTTTTTCACCCTTTCCATGCCAAACATCTTCATGTAGCAAGGAGGCTCAGCCAGAATCTCAAACCAACCATTTTTTATCCATACCAAACACACATCAAACACCAAGCATCTAAATGAACTTATATCACAACATAAATCACTTTGTAAACACTTTTGCCTCTAGTCATTGCCGTCCATACATCTCTCATCTCATCCTACACCGCTGTTCGACCACTCTAAAGAAAGCTCAGCTCCAGCTCTGATCAGCTGTTTAACTCATATCACTGAAACTCACAGATTTATTAGCAGGATAAAAATAACAACAAACGCACCAATATACACATACAGTTACAACCACAGACTGACTTTTGCTGTTTTGCTGAAGCATTGTCAAGTTCCTCCCTACATCTCTGACTTGATATAGCTTCATACTCCGACCCATAGTTTGAGGTCATCCGGTCAGAGGTTGTTAGTGGTTCCCTACACTCATTTTAAAACCAGAGGGGATTGTTCATTCCAAGTAGTGGCACCTGGGCTGTGGAATGCTTTGCCTACCTTTCTTGGCTGTATGAATTCTGTTGATTCTTTTAAAAAACAACTGAAGACTCTGCTATTCAAACAGGCTTTTAGTTAGATGCAGGGTTTTTATGGTTTTTGTTCTATGTTTCCATTTGTATTTAAATTTTCTTATGCACTGTATTTTACTTTGTTGTGTTACATTTTATTGTGAAGCACTTGCCTTGTTGTTGAAATGTGCTATATAAATAAACTTGCCTTGCCTTACTTACTTTATTTACAGTTGATTCATATTCCTTAGCTTTTGACTTTCAAAGGAGACCAAAATTATGCATTTAGGACTAATGGGTGAGTAGTAGTGAGTAGGCATTTTTCCTGGAAATATTTGTTTATTTAGGAAGGTTAATGAAGTCAAATAATGACAATCTGAACACTTTAGGTGTGCACCTTTAAGTTTAAATTTTTGCACAGCAAGAGAAAGATAATTAGAAATAATTTGGGTCATGTCTGGGTTGATTGTGTTCATTTACTCATTCCACCTGTGACTGAAATGCAAGACATCAATAACTGATATAGTGTAGTAGAACTTAAAATTCCTGTGGTTGAGCGGTGTCAAATATCACACCACTAAACGGGGCTGTGCAGACACTGCGGCAGAACAAGCCTGAGCAGCGTCTGATAAAGCGCACAGAGCAGAAGGTACAGCACTCTGTTCAGCACAGACTGTAGGGCTTGTCCTCTGCCCCAAGTGGCAGAGGACAAGCCCTCTGCTACTTTGTGAAGACCCAGTTAACTCAGGCCGACACAGACACTACAGTAGCTACAGGGCCTTAACTTCAGCGACTGACACAAGCTGGAGAGCAGCCATTATGCCTCAGGGGGAAAATCCTCCCCCCACCAAGGGAGAGCAGCCTCAGTGAGGATAGCAGGGACATTAGCAAGTGTCAAGATGGTGAGCTGATCCAAGCACAGCAGCAAATGGAGTGAGAGGAAAGTGATTCAGGCTGACATGTGATGATGTGCCTGGCAAAGTGTCTTTTTCTGTGCAAGTGATATAAAGACTGGTGTCAAAGTTGCTCATGTCACTTTCTTTGGTCAAGGATTAAGCCAAATATATGCAGTTGAAATTAACTGACTTTATGTCTGTCATGAAGAGTGAACGTTCCAATTTGTGCTCCAAACCTTTAAAAATGAAAATAAGTAATTGTAACTGGCATTATGGCAAGCTGTTAGTCTATACACTGGTCTGATATATTGCTGAGCATCAGTGCAACTGTAACTGCTGGATAAGTCTATATTTATAACAATCTGTTCTTCTTCCTACTCAGAAATATACCCGGAGAGACTGCACAGTCAAGGCCTTGTCTTCCGCCTGAATGTGCATTAAGGTAATTAAAAAAATGCAAGGACTGAGCTCAGCAGACAGATTATTTCCTGAGTCAGGGAGCGGCCTTCAATCTTAACAATGGGATTCTCTGTGATATTGAAAGAAACCTATTTCTTGTATAATTAATACTATTAATCAACGCAATATCTGTAATTCAGCAGTTAGAAGGAAAATACAAATATCTACAAATAGATTTCTTGCAATTTTACTTTTAACAGTGACATGAAGTGACAACAACAGATAAAGATGAAGTTCCTCAAAAGTGTTCACCACATGAGAACATTAGTAATTTTAGTTAAGTGTATTTTAGTGTGGTTAAGGTTCAGTTCATGCAACCATAACATCACAGAGAACCTGACATGGTCATCTCACATCTCCACGCTGGTGAAGAAAGCCCAGAAACGACTGCATTTCTTGAGGAAGCTTACTTGCCACGCCAAGTTCTTTTCAGCTTTTACAGAGGAGTAATAGAAAGCATCCGGAATGGAAAGATCACAAACTGGCATGGGATGTGCACGGCCCAGGACCGGAGGGTTCTGTAGCGGGTGATTAAAACTGCTCAGAAGATCATTGGTACTCATCTCCCGAGCATCAGTGATATTGGTGAGGTGAGGTGCCTACGCAGAGCCCAAAGGACACTAAAGGACAGTACCCAGCCCAGCCACAACTGTTCATCCTGCTGCCTTCTGGGAAGAGATAAAGAAGTTTCTACTGCCACACCACCAGACGGCAGAGCAGCTTTTTCCCCCAAGCTATCAAACTCTTAAACTGTAATTCATCCACAGCACTGCTCTACTGATTATAGTTTATTTCTGTTACCATATTTCATAACTTATTTTTTTAATGTATATTGTTTGCTATGTTGCATAAGGGAGCTACAAATCTCAATTTCACTCTATATTTTGTTATATTGTGACAATAAACCTACCTACCTACCTAATCTGAAGCTATAACAGCCTCCACACTTTGGTTCCAGGTGCTCAACCAGATGTTGGAAACTGGATACAGGAATTTGCTCACATTCAGTCACAAGACAATTAGTGATGTCCAACACTGCTGTTGGCCTGGCTAACAGTTGGCATTCAATACATCCCAAAGGTTTTGGATGTGTTTGAGCTCAAGGCCTTGTGCAGGGCTATCAAGTTCTTGCACACAGACCTCAAAAACACATTTCTTTATGAACCCTCATATGTGCAAGGGAGCATTACTAGTTAAAACAGGACTCATTCAAACTGTTGAAAGTCAAAACTATGAAAACATGGCCCAAGACAGGGATGTCCATTTACTTTTGGCCATCATTTCAGCATCAAACTACTTCCTTTTTCCAGTTGAGTCTTCCCCCATAGAGTTGCAAATTGGGAGGAGTCGCTGGTTCCAAAACTACATTTTCTAGCAAGTGTTGTTGCTCAACATAGAGACAAGTTTCTTTACGTGATGCTTCCTTCTTTTTAATATGACGATTAACTCTATATACAGCACTAAAGCCAGTCAAGGGTGTGAATAAGAGCTGTAGCAAATCCATAACACACTATCAGAAGAAGACACTGCACCATACAGAATCTGAATATTAAACCAGAATCTGACAGTAAACTGATTTAAATATAAAAATTGCTGAAAGTATTATCAGGGATCTAAGGAAAGTAATGTAGCTTCATTCGATGTTAGTGTTATGTACATAATAATAACAATAATGGTAATAATAATTTTCTCCTGCATCCTTTGCACTCTGCTCATAGCACTATTGTCTCAATCTTGTCTCAGTCTGTTTTGATCATAGTGTGTATATATGTGTTCTCTATACTGTAGCCTGTGTTTGATTATTATTTGTCTTATTGTATTATTGTATAAGTTAGTCAAATTCCTCGTATGCGTACACATACCTGGCAATAAAGCTGATTGTGATTCTGATTAGTAGCTCGCACAACACCGTTTCTGGTTCTGTAATTGGATGTTGCTTAAAAAGATCTTTGATGGGAGTATTAGTTGACTTCTTTCCTTCGTGTGCACAGACTTGTATGTTTGACTTTTTATCAAAGAACCAGATATTTTCCCATGCAGTTACTCATTTCATCATGCATAATTTCATATTTTCCACTTTGCTACTATATTATCTTTGCAGGTAGGAAAAAGCGATTCTCTTGCATGATCTTCACAGAGTATATTGTGTGATTT
The DNA here is from genome assembly GCA_029875015.1 of Lepomis gibbosus. NCBI lineage: Eukaryota > Metazoa > Chordata > Actinopteri > Centrarchiformes > Centrarchidae > Lepomis > Lepomis gibbosus. The sequence goes on from JAPMOB010230764.1 coordinate 20,053, forward strand.
GTATTTTAAGACACTGCTCGTTTCAGTACCTTTCATTAGACTGGGGCAGGCTAGAACTCTTTATATTGCTGAGTTGTGATCAGCTCACATCAAACACTCATACAGCAGCCTTATTCACTATTCAACTGCCCTTGAAAATTCTATTACAGAAATCCATTTGGTGGAATGAAATGACTTATTCCCTGAAGCCTTTGAACCTCTGCAGATCTGGTCAGACCACCAGACGTGTGGCAGTTTCCCACTCAAACATAATGACGGGCACACGGTGCAAAGTGACAGGTCGACACCTCGCCTCCCCATAGAGAGGTCACAAGGAAGGTGGTGACACTTCTCGTCTCTTCGGGCATCATCAGATGCTGGTTGTGGACAGACACGCAATCAATACGACTTGACAAATGATGGAGATGTCTGGACCGCCTGAAAGACACGCTGGCTTGATGGTAAAAGTAATTTCTTATGAAAGTGTGAAAGTTTGTTTCATTAAGCTTCAACACTATCCATTAAGTATAAAAATACAGCGTCTAATTACACATCTTGGATCTGTTACAAACGTTTCCTTTAGGGTTTGGTTTTATAAAGGAACTGTCGATTTAAAAGTCCTGGAACACCATAACTAAAATTGCTGCTATTAAATTTACAGGGTCAAAGTCTGTTCTGTGTTGTTTTTTATTTGGCAAAACCACTTAAGGGTAATTACAAAGCATGTAGTGACCATCGCTCACAGTAGCCACAATGCATTTCAACAGCTCAATAAGTTCCATTTGGTCAGGCTTTTACTCAAGAGGAAGGTTAGAAACTTCACACAGATTTATTTTGATATATTTTGATACAATTAAAATGCAACAAGGGCACAATTTATTCTGTTGTTTAATCATTTATGTATCCTGAGAAATCCATGTAATATACAATAATATGCCCTGTTGCTCTAGTGTAAATGGCTTTGACCTGGTACATAAAGGGCCAGCAAAGTGGCACAGCCAGATTCATGCCTGGTTAGAAGTAAAATATTAAAGAGTACTTGACAGCAGGCTGTTTTTTGCTCCTGTACGGTTGAAAGTTTCAGGTCTTCTTTCAACTGTCTGCTTAGGTGTGGTCAGAAGCACCTTTAACTACACCCCACACTGATGTCACAGTGTACTGACACACCATGGGTACACATCGCTGCAGCAAGGTGAAAAGTTAAACCACTGGATCTCAGAAAAGGCAAGATTTTCAGGGGATGTCACTTTTTAAGTTTATATGTTAACCATTGCTGAATATAAAAAAGGACAGCATAAAACCCTCCACAATTTCCTATTTGATAGTAAACTTGATTGTTAAGTGGAGCAAAAAATTGCCACACAAGTGATGTGATGGTTTTTAATAATGAAAATATTTTTCATTCTGCATGTGTTTTACGATCCACTGAAGCATGAGGCACATGTTTGTATGTCGTCTGTCATCAAAAGTTGCACAGTGTTGTTACCGTGAGGCATTAATAGGTCTTTAAAGTACATATCTGTGTCATTATTACATAGTTAATAAACGGTTTTACATTTGCTGTTGTTTGCTCAACATCTTGTCCCAGGTAAGAAGAAAATGCAGTTTGTTTTTCTTTTTAACTACAGCAGCAGTTTGTGAGAGATAAATAAATGAAGAACACAGAGAAAATAAACATCAAACAAAAACAAAACCCACAAGACATCACACTGCTGGATTCACCAGACAATTGTTCTCTTTGATTAGCCATTATTTTCCATATCAAGTACTTGCAGTATGAATGATTATCCCCATATTTTGTTACAGCCACTCTGACATCCACACTTTTTACTAGTGGTTTATATATTTATGATTTGGACCCTGAAGTATTTTTTTCTGGTTGGCCAACATCAGCCAAATGACTTCAGTTTTTTTGTTATGCAAGACAGCTGCTCAGGCACCCGAGGGTCATCATTCTCAATATGTAAACCCGAATCTCCAGCACTGCGTTTCCATGGTAAAATGAGATGTTATTCAAACTATCACATACAATATGGTTCTTCAGTAAACAGGTCAAAAGGGGAAAAATATTTCGCTGCACTCTGATGGCACCAATTTGATTCCAGGAAGCAATCTTGCTACCAACTTCCGAATGTCACTTAAATATTAGTCAGAGAGAAAATGCCAGAGGAGGCAATGAGTCATGGGTGATATTTCACTCAGAGACTCTCACACTTGCTGAATGTGGTTATAGGCTTGACACCCCCTCAAATACACAACCATATTAGCCAAACATGACAGGGTGTCAATAATGACAGCATTGGACAGTATGCTAGAGGATTAGTAATTTAGAGCATTGTGCAGGAGAGTGGAAGACGTCACTGCAACGATCATGAATCTGACATGGGCTTCTTTCCACATGCAGCTGTACAGGCTTGTAAAAAGCCAAGAACACTGAAGATTAATGTACGGTCTGACACACTAAAATTAATCAAGGGCAGCAGTACAGTGATCTGGGTATCTGTTTCTAATCATATAGTGTATTATTGCCATAACTGTTTTAAAGATGGAAAGTATTTGGTGACCTCAATCTGACAGGCAGGGAAAGAATGCAATATTGAGCTTTGTTTTTATTTTTCCTGGTTTTTGGTAATTTGTTTTTCACCTGTTTGATTCCTTACTTTATTTTTATTTTTAATGCATATTGGACTGCATTCTGTGTATAAAATGTTCAACAGACATCTGGACCGTCATTGTAACATAATGCACAGTAGGTAGGTTGATTCATCATGTGACCAATTGATCACCCAGCTGGTTAGTTAATGCCACTTCCAGTCTGAAGCTGGTCCTTTTCTCCGGTTGTCAAATAATAAATTCTCTCTATGAATCTAAGCGCTAGTTTCTGCCACCAGAGACCACTTGTTGGCTGCTGACTTTTTAAAGCAGTATGTGGTCTGCTTAGTGAAATGCTGTTCATGTGTGGTGGTTGATAATGATGCATTATAATGGAATGATTCCAGTGGGAAATTTAGGATTTGAATTACTAGAGAGGGAAGAAATGGTGATTATAGGAAAAAGAATAGGCTGGATGAGATCTTGGAAACAACATGCACATGAATATGTATAATGCATATATATAACAATATGAACACTATACTTTGAGCTTTAGAGGCCAGGAACACATTAGTTGGGGCTAGCTAGCAATGTATGCACTGACCGGTGTGTGGGGAGTCTGTGTGTGTTTTGCGACATATATTTATGAGAATGGTCTCAACTCCAGCTTTCAGTTATTTTCCTCCAGTCTCTCTCCTTTTGCCTTGTGCCTCCATATGCTCATGAACTGGAGTCATTAAGTGTGAGGATAAGTGTGAATTCCTTGCTAAAGCTGTTACATTTAAAACTGTGTGGATGCATCTTTGCCAAAACAATGTTTATGTTTGCTTTACGTTCTGTCTGAAGATACCGGAATGCTTTATTTCATTAACTGCAACTAAAATGGAGTCTTTGTCAGTCTGTATATGTATGTCTGTCCTTTGATTTTCTTGACAACCGTTCATCCGATTGACTTCACACTTGCAGAGTGTATTGCTCAGGAAGAAAGTGCAGTGTCAAGTGCGAGCTCTTGAGATCTACAAGACATGCTTATTAGTAGTGTGTTACTACAACCAGAAATACGCACTGTAATGTACTGAGAATAGATTCTGCCGTGCTGGGTACAGTTCGCTCTCAATCACTTGCCACAGTATATTCAGGAACAGATGAAGTAAGACAGGCTGGAGAGACCAGATATGTTACACTGAGGACCCAAGAAAGTGCAGTATCTAGTGTGAAAGTGTTTGATGAGCAGATAACTTAGGGGCAAGCAATTGGTCTGATCCAAACTGGTGCACTGCACTAGTATTGTTAAACCTGCAATACCCTTTTTGGCTACATGAGGGCAGCAGAAGCAAATTGATATATTGACATATCATTACCTTTTTTAGTTTATATGGGGAACTTGTTAGCAATTTGATAAGTGCTTATTTACACATACAGCAGTTACAGAGGAAATAAAGTTCCTACTGACTAACTCACTAACTTTATTAGGCTTTATTGAATACAGTATGTAGCTGAATAGTGGTAGATGTTTTATAAGTCTGTTCCATTGTGTAAGATTTAAAGGGATCTATTGGCAGAATATGGCAGAAATAGAAATATAATAGTATGTATGTTGGTTTGTTGTGTATATTCCCCTAAGAAGCACCAGATATACAAGATTGATCAACTCACAATTGTGTCTGATTAAACATGGATGATTAATATTACATCAAAGTCTAATATTGATTGAAACTTATATCTTGATAAAAGTCAACGACTCAGTATCATACATCCACACTAGCCAGGATTCCATCTGACTCCACATTGCATTTATCCATTTAACTCTATAACTTTAGTAGGCTGTTTTTGGGAGTGGAGAGACTGTGGAGAATTTTATTGCCCTTAGATGATGTAGATACTGTGAGAGAGACAATGCCAAGACTATAATTCATAGGAATACCTGAATCTTTTGACATAAAAATGGCCTGACGTTAGCTGATAGTACAACATGATGGCTGTAGATATTCTCAGTCCTACAATATCGAGATTAGTATTGAGTTTTGCTCAGTGGTATTGACCATACTTCATTATTTTGTTTTATGCTGCTTCATCTTAACCTGTACAATGGGCAGGAAAGTATTATTTTCCCATACTGTTTGACTGCTGTGGAGGATTCTCTTCATTGTCCTTTCTATGCACACCTATTGTCATTGTCATTGAGTTCGGAGCCTCGTGTTAAAGCCCTGACACCAGCAGTGCCAGATTACATCAACCGAGCCTTATAACATTTTCATAAGATAAGTGAAAGCTAGGTCACTCAATTCACTGGACACAAAAAACACAGTGAAGTAAGATTGGAGAAGCTGATTAACAAAAGTAAGTAGCAGAAGCTTTTTCCAGAGCCAGTAAGATTACTGCCAACAGGTTTCCCTACAAAGCAACTATGACCTTGTATTAATGAATTTCAGTCTGCATGCTATTATCCTCTTAAAGAGGCCATATTCAAAATGCACTGCTGATTGTAATGAGGCACTAAGTAAAGATTCTGTGAGGCCCTATCTTTTTCAGTCTTGGGGAACACGTAATTCTTAGACTGGGAGAGCAGCAGCACTGTGAGTCAGCCTTATTTTCCTCCTCTGCCTGTGTAATGGAATCAAACTGGGGTGAGATAATGCCTGAGTTGGCAGTCAGGCACAGTGCCCACATCCTTCAGTATAGGAAGTTGGCTGCATTCAGAGCAGTGCACTCCTGCCATCTGCTGGGTTGATGTGAACACACAGCTCAGAGAACAGTGACACATGGCAGACTGACATCTCCTGACCGCTTGGCTGTTCGCTGATGTTAGAAAAGGTCAGCACATCCTCTTGGCTCGGCGGGCAGATTTGCTGTAGTTTCTCTCCAAGGCATTTTCTCCCTCACAAACACAATCACAAAGCCACCTGCTGTGTTCAATCACAACCCTGTACTGCCAAAGGTTAAGTGCCTTACTTAAGGGGAAACTGGCAGTATTTCTTTTTTACTGATTCTGCAGTAGTTCAGGGGATTTTAACAGTAAGTTCAATATTCTACCTCTTACAGCCTCCAATTAGAGCTACATTAAATATATTTGGTATTATGTATACACATATCTTTTAGTACTGATTTACTGGATCCGGAGTTTAATTATAAATCGAATGTCTTGAGTAATTATTGGCCAACATAATCATTCAGCTTGAACTCAATGTGTTTGCTAAATAAGTTGAAAATAACTTTTGCTGACAAGTCGTGCGACCAATAAATCATATTTTCATCTTCATCAAGACATGAACATGCTTGATAATCTAATCGCAAAATACAGCCTGAAACACAGTGAATAAGAAAACAAATGTTACTTAGGTATATGGGGTATTAAATGTGCCCCGGGGCTAATCCACTTTCTGTATCGGCTCTTACACAAAGACACAGACACAGACACACACACACACACACACATACACGGGCATGCACAAACACAGAATGTATATTACAACAATAATAAGAAGAATAATTTCAATAAAACAGAACAAGAGGAACGTGTTGCTCTCAAGAAGAGAGGCTAGAAGGAGCACATATTGGCACAAAGGCAACCTGGCTCTGGCTAAATCTGCATCTGGCTACATCTGTCCACTGCAAAGATCTGTCCACCTGGAGCAGTAACTAGTATACATTTGTGTATTGGTAGCCTACAATATTATAACAATAAATATAAAATATAATGTTAGTAATATTAATATATTATTAATTTACACTTTATTTGGCCTTTTGTCTGCCTACAGATAGGCCTATTTATAACAGCTTATTGATATTCAACAATTCAACTGATTCACAAGTAAAACCGTTTTTCAATTCAATTCAATTCAGTTTTATTTATATAGAGCCAAATCACAACAACAGTTATCTCACAGTGCTTTTCATAAAGAGCAGGTCTAGACCGTACTCTGAAGTTATTTACAGAAGTCCAACAATTTTCTGTCTAGCAAAGGTTTGATTAAGGCCAGTATTAGTGTATTCATTAAATCCTTTTGCAAGAAAATGCTCTACATGGTGGTTTTCTAAATTGGTAAATTTTCTAAATGCTAAGTGCTTACTTGTCAATTATCATAAACATTCATGCAGAACGAATCAACCTTTGCTTAATGTCCCGCCCCATCCTAAACATATTCACATGTAAAACTTCTAAGATCATTTCCCTGTAGCATACATTTTTTAATACCTAAAACAGGGGTCATAATGTGAACTAGAGATCCTGAAGTCCATAATTGGCACCTCAATCCCTAGACCATCAGGGTACCCCATCTCTATAGTCAGTTAAAAATCTAGGATTCAAATCTAAAATTGAAAGAGATGTCATGATATACTGAACTCTTCATTTACTTTCCCTGGTTAATTTTATCCAACCACATAGTTGAGGCTTTGCTTTCCCAGAATATTGTGTGAATGACTGGGGAAAAATACCTTTTAGATTTTCAGTTCAGCACAATGGCCATGTAATCCATCTGAAAGAGTTTTTTATTCTTTCCCCATCCTGTACATGTCCTTGGTGGAAAGGTGACTGAAACAGACTTTTTTTTGACAACCTCAGATTCATAACACAGCATGATCCATTGAGGTTCAGGGCTTTAATGTTTTCAGTAAAGAAATGACATAACTTTCACTCAGTAAGCACTGCACGACAACCTGCCCAACAGTGCCCTCTTGCTCCTTCTTAAACATTCTTCTTGTTCTCTGTATTCATTGCTTCTCTACTTTTTTGCCGACATGCTGCAAATGTGTTCTATAGTTGATATTTAAGGATTAATTACAGAGAAATAAGGCAGAATAAACATGGTTTAATTTAAAGTAAAGGGCTGTTTCACTCCTTTGGTTACTTGCGCAAACAAACCATTTGCATAGTCAGAAAACATCAATAATTGTATTGTTTGTGTATTGATAATATATATGTCCATCAATCTGAGAGTGATAAAAGACACTAGTTGTGTGTTTTGAATTGTAGTTATGAGGTAACCAGCATGTGTGGTCCCTGTGACAACAACCCAACAGCTCAGACACAACATATAATCCCTGGAATGTTCCTGGGCCTCCTGAATGATTTAGGGCCCCCCCCCCACAT